>DWON01010786.1:0-10555 GCA_018251015.1 Phocides pigmalion okeechobee
AAACGTGTTAACTTGTATAAACTTTTAATAAATACTTCCTTAATATTCTACATTATTAATCACGTATTAAACGTGATTTTCTTGTCATCACACCTCAATACAACGTAAGAAAGAACTTTTGGTATTTGCTTAAGGAGTAAAATAAGGGTTGAAAGATATAAACTTTCGTAATATTAACTTTTATGTTACCAAAGTACGGTTTTGCGTAAAGGCTTATACTACCCTTCTCAGTGGTTCGATCTGATGAAGAATTCGACATATCGTTGCAATATTTGCTATAGACTCTTTTGCGATTAATATTTTGACAAATGTTCTAACCAAGGTTTCTTAACGCGGAAATTGTATTTTTTTACCATATGACGGGTACCCACCATAAACGATTTTCAGTTGCCGATATTTCGAACCAGCTCGATTATTGGAGCGGCAGTAACTTCGCATGTAGAACTTTTATTCTCCTGTGTATAGTAAATTCTTTAAAATCACTCAATAATACATGGTAATAAAATATATTTTGTGTCTTTTTATGTTGTTTATCGATTTTTATTGTAAGGAAAACGTTTTAGATCTCCTTTTACTTTTATGTCTTTTGTTGCATTAACAGTCCATTTTCATTATTCACATGTCTTTTATTAACTTTATAATTTACAAGTCCTATTATTATCATATTCAAACCGCTTTCTGTAGTTTTTTAAACAATTTGATGTGCAATCCTGATTTGAGCCGCACCTATATGTATACTAACGAGGACTACTCTCAGTCAGAAAATACCTTAAAATCCACTCTAAAAAATCAAGTTCAGAGAAGTACACAAAAAAATTGTTCTAATACGTTGCCACCTGGTACAGATAAAAATAATTTTGCTAATAAATTGTCTATGGCACAGTTAGGTAACTACAAAACCACTACCATTTCTATTGTCTATTAAAAGCATGTTTATTCTAAGCTTGTACGAACAATAGACTTTTATGCAAATGCAATACACTATATCTTCTGCTGCATTAATGCTGTCCTACTTAACCATATTAATGCATATATTGCAGCAAACGTAGTGACAGCCTGTGGTATATTTCCGGCTTCTCACACGGAGGGGCAGGAGTTCGAATCCTTGGCATACAAGCCTAATTTTAGGATTGCACGCGTATGTAAAATATATAAAGTTTATCCTTGGGAATTCCTGGAAGTCTATGACATTGTATTCTTCAATAAAGCTGCAAAAAGATCTTTCTTTTTTTAAAGATGACTCTTCTGCTTTTG
The DNA here is from genome assembly GCA_018251015.1 of Phocides pigmalion okeechobee. Taxonomy (NCBI): domain Eukaryota; kingdom Metazoa; phylum Arthropoda; class Insecta; order Lepidoptera; family Hesperiidae; genus Phocides; species Phocides pigmalion. Next base: position 1,255 of record DWON01010786.1, read on the forward strand.
CAAATGGTCATACGTGACTGCGACTGCTTTTCATCTGATAGCGCGTCTATCTCTCATACTTTCCTCCTGCCTTCTTCCTCTTACTTCTAACACGAAAACAATAAAAGACGACCCATGCCACTGGTTCAGAATATCGGCAATCAAAAATAAATAGATAATAGTTAAAAAAGTGCAAAGTTTCAAATTAATCAGACATTGGTGAAAATTAAGCTCAAAGAATTCATGACATACATACGTACAACCCAAGCTAATAAAAGCGTGTTAAAATCCCCGTTGAATAGCCGATAGTAAAATATATGAATCCCACGACAATATTACTTTAATATCATAAGTAACATTAATTAGTCATAATTAGTCATAAACAACATAGTACACAATAGGCGATAAGTCCGCCTATTGTGTACTATGTTGTGAAATTTTGTAAATGTCTGTATCCTGTTTCATGGTATGCAATAAAGTATATTCTATTCTATTCTATTGTAATTAGTGTAACTATGATTTCTTTCATCTTTTATAAGGTAGTTCACCTATTGTTATAAATACGTTGTAGGCTTTCCCCAGTTATAGCAAGAGATCTATGCCCAGCAGTGAACATACATATGTAGACTTGAATCAAGCTGGGGAAGTGCAAACATCAATGTAATTTTAGAAGACAATAGAACACGCTTACAATAACAACTAATGTATGCAAAACGTCATATGTCATAATATGTTGATATGGCCTGTTTACATCATTTCAGTAATAATAGTTACGGGCCATTATTAATTTAGTTAACATATTCGGTGTAGCTTAACATAATGATAGGTCACACAATAATTCAGGCTTTGCTCAACGATACATAATGAATAGTAGGTTCGAGCGAATACTATGTATTATTCCTAAAAATTTAGAATTACTTACTAATTCTATCGATTCTATCGATCCCACCTTAAAATTTAGTGTGTCGTGATTGATTTGATTCAAATAAAGACGAATACAATTTACCCCAACCCCGTATAGAAATGTAAATTTATTATTCACACCAAAATATGTTTGTGTGTGCGTGTGTGTGTGTGTACTTCATTAATAAGTTGCATACGGGCGAAACCGATGCTGATCGCTAGTATATTGAAATAATTACGCGCATGTCACTTGTCAAACAGGATTTAACGGGTCGCTTTCCGCCGTGTAGTTCCGCCATGTTTAATTTAGGTACGTTTTATATTTTATTCCATATAATTTACAATGTTAGAATAGTAGATGTTTGACAGGATATCGAAATTCACCGAAATTGGCAGCGATGTTGTTTGTATCTGAAACAAGCCATTGATGTATTTTTAAATGTTCTTCTTTTATCATATCGTCAAATATTTGACGTAAATTTTCAATATACATATTTTTAAACTCTCGTTTATTTCTATAAATGAAATAAATAATAAATAAATACAAAATATGTAAGTAAAGGAAAACTAGTCTGACCTAGTATTAATGAATAAAAACAATGATATTTTTTAAAACACATCCGCCCTGGTTTTGCACGGTTACATCGCATTACAAATCTATGAAATTCTCGGCTTTTCCATACTATAATATGCATATAAACTTTCCTTTTTTATGTGAGAATAGTAGCAAACGAGCATGCAAACTACCTTATGTTAAATAGTCGCAGCCCATAGACAATCGCAAACACGACGACGATATTAATATATGAAACTTTACAGTACGGATCTTTATAAAACAAAATGTACATGTAAATGTACAGCGTTTCCCAGCCTGTTTCAGTCCGCGGACCCTTAGGAAATTAAGAACAGTTTTCACGGACCGCCTTAATAAAATAAACAGCAAAAAAACGGATTAGGTATTTATTTTAGTTATTACAGCAACAAACAAATACATAAGGTAATTATTACTGTTTATTATGAAAAATATGGAAAAAAATAATGTGAAGGTTGGTGTCACTTTTTTGTAACTAAATCAGGGATATTCGGGTTGATATTGCTACTAAGCTGTAAACTCAAATCAGATTTTTTTCAATCTTTTCCGTTTTGCGGCCCTTTTGCATTTAATGAGCAATTTATGTATGGTGCAGAGAAGACACCGCGGACCCCCATACATATCAGGGGTCCGCGGACCACAGGTTGGGAAACGCGGCCTTAGAAGGTTATACTTAGGAACAATAAATAATAGAACATGAAAAGAATGACATTACAGTTCGCTCCGTCTTTCTGTTTGCGTAAACGGGTTTCAGATTATGTCCCACATACTGCTGGCGATATTGCTGTCACGGCAGCCTCATATAAGTGTAAATTGCGCGATTTGCTAAAATACCATTTCATATAGCAAAACGGTACAATCGTTTTGAACTAACATATAACAAAATCGACTAACAGATTTTGATAAAAATCGTTTAGTAATTTCAATGTTGGTATCGCGCTCACAAAATTGCAAAGTGTATTTGATAACATGCAAAATATGATGTTATTAAAAAGACTATAAAAATAAGTATAGTTTTTCTTTGTGCTATAAGGCACAATTTTGAGGCATTTCACATAAGAAAATGGTATACTTTAGTTTTGGTATCGCGCTCACAAAATTGCAAAGTGTACCTTAACATTACACCTTACATTAACATTTGTACCTTAAAATTGGTACTTTAGAACACCAAACAGAAATTTCTATTTGAAGATTTATTCCAGAATAATAAATAGTAGGGCTTCAAAAGGATGACAAGGAAATGCATTCTACAGCTCACTCGCAACATTCGCATTGTCCGTCGTTGTTTGCACAAACGGTCTTCAGTTAATGTCCCAGATGCTACGTGACGGGACTGTCACGGGAGCTTCGCATGAATATAAATGGTGCGTTTTGCTGACGCGGCATTTCATAGAGCAAACGGTATGATTGTTTTAAACGCATGGATGTCGACGGAAAATTGTAAGTATAAGTATGTGAGTGTTATATTCAATTTCTTTCATGGTTAATGGCGGACGACGGACGCAGCGGGAGTTGAGCATGCCGGAAGGTTTATCCCGAGCTCCTCCACTTAACAGTGGGCGAGGCTGGGACGTCCCCCGATGATGATGATGATGATGAATTTTAGTCCTCTAGATTTATATCAGATATTCCATTTTCACTATATCATATGTTTACGTGCATCGTGTCAAAACATTTAACCCTTAGACAAACATGGTCAATCTTTCCGTTTTTATTTTTTTAATATTTATTTATGTATGTGATTGTATGAGGTGTATGAAGTGATCTTGAAAACCGCTAAATTGTTTTAGATAGGACTTTTTGCAAACAGAAATGTTACGAAGTCACTTTGTCAAAACCTTTTCTTTTTTGGAGCTTAGCCTCGAAATGCAAATAGTACAGGAGTTCCACCGTAAACTAATTAAAAATATCTGCTGCGAAATACTAAATCAAAATGCACCATGTGATTACATTGACATTTTTCAAAATAGAGAACGATATGAACACACAATTTCTAAAACTTCTAATATAAATGTAGTAATGGATTTATTTAACTATCCCTAAAGTTTAAAAATTTTAAAACTAAAATTGAAATCTCGATCTTTATTTTAATATACCTACTACTACTACTAATCAAGCAATAATATTTAAATGGACCACGTCTGTCTAAGTCTGCATAAAAATAATAACACATTTTTAATATTACACTTTTAATACTAGCAATATCAACGTTAAAAGATTAAAAAGTAAAGATTATTTTGTTGATCAAATTGTTAAATTAAATTCACTTGACAAATGTTACATGGACATGCAAATATGATAACGTAAACGCAACTAAATAGTATCTTTTTCTCTTCATAGTATAAAACAAAGGAACTTCCCGCCGTCTGTACGCTTAGATCTTTCAAACTACGCAACAGATTGTAACGCTGTTTTCAAAAGACAGAGTGATTTAAGAGAAAGGTTTATATATAATACATGCATAGTATAGAAGAGAAAACCCGAGAATTTCAAAGATTTGTATTGTGATGTCGTACATATAGCACTTGCAGAGCCGGGGCGGATATATTATTAAATGTATCATTGTTTTTATTCATCGTAACTATAACGGACTATTTTAACCTATATTTTACTATAACAGACTATTTTAACCTATATTTATAATAACCTAATAACCAAACCACTAAATTCTTGACAAATATCAACTATGGATTAAATTAGAACCGAATGCTTAAAGGTGGACTAACTATAATTCGACTGGGGAGATACCACCGCCGCCCTCATAATCTGCCGTAGAGCAATACTTGTGTTTCGGTTGGAGAGGTGCGGTTGCCGGCTACACCTTGAAACGAGGCGACCATCTCAGTCCTCAGGAGCATAGCTACGTTTGAGCTCAGATAGGATTTCAGTCGTGTTTTTGGTTGTACGTGGATGTCTATGAGCCGCGGCTACCTAACATCAGTGTGTGTGCATGCTCGTTTACTACTCTTGTCACATAAAAAATTAATTAGAGCAAAGTTAAAAGTACTAGGCGCTTTTCAAACTAATCCCCTATAATCATGCCAAATTAAGAAATGTTTAATACAATTATTATATTATAAGACATTCACAAGGCATCTCTGGGCGAAAAGCTAGTAGAAAAGAACACACAATTTTATGTCACTCTTGAATTTTATTTTCCTTAAATAAGCTATTAAAATATGAATACTTTGTACAATAAATTTATAATTTCATTTTTTGAAGCAACGTATTACTTTAGTAAAGAAAGGTCGATGAAGAACTGTGGTACTAGAAATATATTACGGTTAATAACATTTAATGAATATGTACTTGAGGTTTTAAATCTTTACGCAACTGATGGTACTCCGAAATATATCTGAGTGAATGCAGAAAAGTGTATAGATACTAAGTACCAATTAGTCGACGGAATCTATGTAGGGAAAAGGTATTCGAGTATCATTTAAATACACGAACTGGATTTAATCTAGATTCTGGATCTTCTAGATTCAGTGAACAAGTTGAGTTCTAAATGAGATTTTTTTTCATACAATTAGTACCACGTTTGATTGACGTCGCCGGTAACAAGAGGACTGGTTCATATCTCGCGCAAAGAATTGAGATTGCTATTCAACGCGGGAATGCAGCTAGCGTTCTTGGAACCATGCCGCTTGAGCTCGGACTCCCTTAGATTGTTTAGGCTTTTATTATGATTAGTTTTAAGATTTTCATCGTTGTAAATATTTGTTTAGACTTCTATTTTTTTTTATTTGTATGTCTATGGCATCCACATGGTGAATAATCCAAATGTGGGAGTCAAATGTGTAGTGTTAAAGATTTCTTTAAAACGGTACTTATATACATAAATAATAGTTAAAAAAAACTAAAAAACACTCTTTTATAAAAAAATCCAACCAAAAAAGTATAAATAAGAAAAAAAAATTGTAATGTAAAAAATCGTGGGGTGCATGGTGTCAATAGATCACTGAAAAAGCACGCCACGTTTTTTTTTATATCACAATTTTTTTTTCTTATTTATACTTTTTAATTGATTTTTTTTTATAAAAGCGTGTTATTTACTTTTTTTAACTATTTTTTTTTCTTTGGTATTATTGCACTGTCATCTGTCCTTGATACGTATGCAAAGTTTCAAATTAATCAGACTTCTGGAAATTGGTGAAAAATATGCTCAAAGAATCCGTTACATACATAGATACATATAACCCAAGCTAATAAAAGCGTGTTAATAAAAGAGTAAGAACTAATCGACAGAATGCTGAATCTAGCATCTTCAAATTTTGTACATAGGTTCTGTATATAGCTAAAGCGAGCACTCAGAAAAGGATCTTAGATTGTCCACCCCGGTACCCCTACAGAAGACCTACTACTAAAAAGGGAATTGAAAATAGTTTTTACTCTTGTATTATCGACTATGCACATGCAAAGCCCCCGGTAAAAGCTAGTGTTATATAAAATCATAAATTTATTTTCTGACGGATTTTACGTACACGAGGAAAAGTAATTAAGTATGCAGGCTACCAGATATTAAGTAGTTGCGGCAGACCATTATCCTGTTTTTTTTTAAGTTTGTATAACAGAAAGCTGCCTTACTGCTAAAACGCAAAATTGATTGACACTAGAAATAGATACGGCAGTGGTACCTCCCCCGTTTAACCGTACAGGTCCTGCTAACTAGTTAACTTTTGAAGTTGATAAAAGTTTATATGCCTTATTAGTATAACTAGCTACGACAAGACCACAAAACGTTACAAACACGACAAAAGCGCTAGTTTAAGAATACGAGTAATAATAAGTTTTTTTTGCGAACATTTCGTAAATTCCAACGCTTTGTGGCTACGAATATTTGCATTTAAATACACAGATTACGACACTCGCTTACAACGCCATCAGCGTTGATTAAAAATCTGTATGCATGAGCCATACAGCGAGGTATATCGGTACGATTCAGACCTGCGGAGAGAATATGGATCGGGGAAAAATAATTAATTAACATAAGTACGTCTTAATGAAATGTAGGATCATGTAGAATTGGTTGCCAGGTCACTAACATATTAAAAATCTTTATATCGCAAGTGTCAAGGCATATGGGCGTAGCTTCGTATTCCTTCGTTTCTTTTTATTTGAGAAGAGTAGCAAGCGAGCATCAAATCACCTGATGTTAAATAATCGCAGCCCATAGACATCCACGTACAACCACAAATATGACCGAAAACCTATCTGAGCTCGAACGTAGATGCGTTGCTACTCCTGAAGACTAAGATGGTCACCTCGTTTCAAAGTGCAGCCGGCAGTTGGTACCTCCGGCGGCGGTGGTACTTCCCCGGTTGAACTATTTGATTTGATTTTAAGATATTATGCTGTCGTCGTAAATGGGCGATATGTTCATAGCTGGTATGACCACTTATTATTATCCGCCGTATCTCATAATCTGCCGTAATACTACTCGTGTTTCGGTTGGAGAGGTGCGGTTGTCGGCTACACTTCGAAGCCAGGCGACCATCTTGGTCCTAAGTAATAGCAACGCATGTATGTTCGAGCTCAAATAGGATTTTTGTCGTGTTTGTGGTTGTACGTGGATGTCTATGGGCCGCGACTACTTAACATCATGTGGTTTGCATGCTCGTTTACTTCTCACATAAAAAAAAAACTCGTAAAAAATACTACGCTCATATAATGGATATCTCTATTTTTTAAATTAGCAAATGATGTGATTGATTGATATTTCCAAACATGATATTCACAGCCCGAATCCTATTAGTTGGACATAGATAAACCTAGATCCCTGTGTCACCTGTCGAAGCAGGTCGAATAGTACGCAATGCGCTATCTCATGTTGGTTCCCGAACTATTTGTTACAAAAATCCTGGATAATGTATATTTGACGTGCTTTATAAAGGGTCTTCCCCTTTTCTCACAATTCTTAGATATTTTTTCCATTTAAATATATGAATTGACAACTTTTTTTTTAATTCGTGTTTTGTATTTCTTTAGCTGAAAGTATTTGTAGACGACACATATTTTATATTTTTGTTAATTTGTAAAATAAAAAAGTATTTCGAATTCTAAAAGGATATAAATGGTAACTAACGTAATTTATGCAGCGAAGCCAGGCCGTAGATTTAGATTGTCTTGAATGTGAAGATCTTTTGATAGGTTAAAATGACTTTTACATAAATTAAGGCTAGAAGCATTATATAAGGTAGAAATAATCATGAAAATAATAGCATAATTATATTAAAATAGTTAAATTTGCTATGGCTTTCAATATCATAATTTAATTTAAAAAAAAAAATACACATTTAGTATGGATGTTTTCTTCATTGTAATCGTTAATATTGAATAAAAGTCTAGGCAAAGAGTTACTCATTCATCCTTATACATATCTGTGACTTTATAGTTATTTGTTTTTTATTTATCTTTATGTCATATACGGAATACCAATTTTAAATATATGATTGTACTATTTAATAATGCTTAACATTAAGTACTCGCAAAAAAAAAAAACGAGTGACCAGCGTGCCAACGACCGGCACGTGGTATCGTGCCGCGGTAGATTCCACGGCCAGGGGGCCTTGGCCCCGATACCGTTTCCCCCGTAGCTCTAAGAGCCACGGAGAAGACTTGGCTATGTACCCGCCCAATCTTCATATTTATTTTCTTTTATTTATTATTATCATTTCATATATTATTAAAATGTATAACTACAGTTTTTTCTGTATTTCCTAAATTCATACTTTTACTTGCGTCAAAATCTTCGTGATTCAAGATGATATTCTTCGTATGCAGTACGTTCTTGCAAAGCGTGGATAGTCTTGCAAAACGCAGATTGTCTTGTAAAGTGCAGTTAACTCGTGAAACAACGGAAAAGCTTCCTGTCCTCTCTTATTATATTCTCTCACGTTGCAAGTTTCTCAAAAAGCTCATTTTCCAACTCTACGCTTGGAAGTTTGAAACGATGACAAATCGCCGTATAATCTCTTCTGGAAGTCGCTTCATATAAGTTTACTCCAAATGCGCGGTTGCTTTATTTCAATTTGTATTTACGCGTGGATATTTATTATGAAGGTGAGAAATTATTTTTTGTTTATTTGTATGTATGTTGGAATTAGACTTATAATATACAATTTACTACGTAACGGGTATTCACAAATAATGGTTTTTAATTGTCGATATTTTGAACCAGTTGCAAGGCTCGGTAAAACTGCGGTGGCGGGGAAAAACTTTACACAGATCGCAATTAACGGCATTAATATATGAGTTAATCTATTTAGTAAAAGGTATAAATGTTTAAAATCATAGAAACAATGTTTTTGTTGTCAACGTAAAACGTAACAATTAGTTCCAGGTATAATCAATAAATTAAATAAATAAGCTTCTGTTGAATTCCTAATACTATATGTTTCCAAAAGTTCCTTTTTCAATAATCGGTGGAGTTATAGACATTTTTTTTAATATTAAACTTAAAGTTGAATGATATACAGACGAATGTCGACTACTGCCTAACTATAAGTAATTATGAGTACATGTAAACAAAGGGCAAATTCATCAGACTTCTCCAATATACCATACACTTCACATTACAGCTTAAAAAAATGTTGTAAGTTATCTAAAGCCATGTTTTCCATAATATGCTTGCGTCGAACATCTATCTCATTCTTAATGCTTAGAAAGTTCTAAACTATATAAAACGCTATCCAATCTTTTCTGAGAGTCTTTTATACTGCGAAGTATTTTCCTATGTATATAACCTATGTTATAGTCGTGGGGTTTTGCACAATGAAACGCCGAGATAATTTTTACACACACTTAGTATATTTAACGGACAGAGTA
>DWON01010787.1:0-10555 GCA_018251015.1 Phocides pigmalion okeechobee
ATCCCAAAAATTGAGAATGTGGAAAATCCGGTTTACGTGTTTACGTAATAATGCTTAAGTCATAAGTAACGGCATAAGTATATGAGCGGAACATAAACTGTTTAAATATTTTAGGCACATCTCCGTGCAAAAGCGAAGCGGAAAAGTTTATTGGAAGAATAAATTGGGACTAAAAAGCAGGGAGCGCAGGCTGGAGTTTTTCTCGAGGGTGGGAAAAACAAATTGTTGCTAGATGGTAAGTAACGCGGAAAACGTGCCGCAACGAGTCGTATTACTTCATTTTACAACGCTCTGCAGGTGAAGCTAGCACCTCCCGCACCTTGCAAACCTCTAATGAAATTCTCCTTTTATTCTCGATTTAAACGGCTCTTTTAAAACTTTTATCGATGCTATGTCAAAGCTAGATTTTATTTAGCCATTTCTTCTGATTTGAAGGAATTTTCTAGAGGTTTGTCGTTTTATTTCTAACACTGCTATCATCAACGGTGACTAGAGAAAAAATTATATACGCTATAGTAAATATACTTACCTTCTCAAAAAAAGAGAACTTTGTATTTCATATGATATATGTACCTATTTACGAATGAACCACGATATTTAAAATAGGACTGCAACCACACTTCATTGTATTTTTAATTGCTACAACTTGATGATATTTATACTTTTTCTTGAAACGATGCGAAATAACTAAGCATATTCAAAATATACGTAGAAAAAGGTTTACAAGTTGTAAAAACCCCTTCATTACTCTACTTCCGTGGTACCCCCGTCCACTCACCCATTTATGACTTTTGAGAGTCAATGTCAGATGTTTCTGTTTTTTCTGGTTTGATATGTGGGGGAGAAACATTTACACACGGTATCCCAACTTACTCTTCAGGAGTAACAACATCAATATGGTTTTTTCTTGAAAAAATTGGTAACGAGCATATAGCGTGGCGTGACGTCGTGAAGATGCTACTACGTGAAGATGTTACTACTCTCGAGGACTAAGATGGTCACCTCGCTTGTAACTTAGTCAGTGACCGATATTCAAGGACTGCTTTACGACGGATTATAAAGAAGGCGGTGATACCTCTCTTTTCGAACTATTGTTCTACCTTGTAAGTCATCTGATAAGACTTCAATCGAGCTAAGATTTACTTACATATTCACCTACGCCAGTGAACAGTTGCTCCTTCAATTGTATAAAAATTCTGTAAGTTATATAAGTATTCCATAAATCCCTACATGTATTTAAAAATAGGGTTTTATGAGAAAACATAATAGAATCAGGTTCGTACAAGCGCAAGCAATGTTCTTTTGGCACGCGCGTCGTTGCTGACTCATGAGCCTAAGATTCTATTGTTCACGTGTCGCCAAACACCTGTGCAGCGATCGCACAGCTAGATGCTAGATAAAATCGTTTCTAATAACAGGGTCGCTATATTCTAAACAATTGAAAATATGGGCACTTCGGTTCAAAAACATAACTCATAGCCATCTGAAGGTACCTCAGTAATTGTAACTGCTTATCCACATCAAACCTAAAATTCTTAGGTCCTGTCTGAGGTTGAACTTATATAAGTTTGTCTCTAATAAGTATGAGAGATTCTTAGATAAAAATATAAAAAAATACATAGTGATTGATAAGATTTGGGATTGATTGAATCATGCATTAAAACTTTTCAATAAAAATCACCGAAACCAAACTTAATAGAATAGAATAAAATAAATAAAATAAATAGAATAAAATAACAACAACTGTTTGAATTCGTTCACAAAATGAATTTGTATAGCGCTAAATGGCTAAATAGGAACGTTGCTGTTTAAAATTGACAAGAACGTTTAAATCTGGTATAATTCGTTTACACACAATAACCGGTACGCCGATGCTGAGATAATCATCTGTATTGTTCCCTGCCATCCCTTTAGAGGGGCCTTATCTACAGTAATTGTGAAAGCAACTTATTTAAATCGTTATTCACTTTGCGTTTAATGACATCCGAGCACGCTTAAATACGCTGTTTTTCTGTACTTTAAATGAAGTTTAGTTGGCGTATGAATATAAAATGAAACGGCAAAAATATATTAAAATATAATTCGCAACAAAGAAATTTTATGTTACCTAGATTAGGTTAATGGAGTATAACTTATGCAACATTAGTTTGGGTTACTAATTACCTGAGATGGTACTCGTCGATTTGGTTACCTAGCACTGTATGTGTGTATTATAGGTGTATCTAATGGTTACTACAATCACATATGTATTTATCTATTACACCTATTGCCGGATACACATAATTGGAGGCGACCATCTCAGTCCTCTAGAATAAGAACGCATCCGCGTCCATTCTTAAATAGAACTTCTATTCTATTTGAGATTGGACGTGGTTGTCCATGGGCTGCAGTGACCACTTAACTTCAGGTGGGCTTCATGACCGTTCCTTACTCTTTCATAATAATAAAAATAAAAACACAAATATGGAAATATTCCAGTGTTTGACACAATCTATATTTAAAAAGTTAGAATCGATAAAAAGTTTAAAAATAGTCGCCTGTAAAATCGATTTTAAGACGTCACACAGTTGTCGCAAATGGGCTATATGTTACTCGATTTGAAGATCCGACAAAGCTCATTGTTTAAGTCATGAAATGTACGGAGCGATTCAGAAATCCAAATTAGCTGTCGAATTGGATAAATTATGTACCAATGTTTACATGAACGTTTATCGGGTTTCCGAGATCCGAATTGGAAACGTTAACCCAATTATGGACATCTTTGGTATCAGAAAAGATATTTCGCACTAGACGTAATTCTGGTGAAATAAATCTTTTCGTTCTTAGTAAGCGTTGCGTGTAATTTTTTACGTGATCTGTGTAATGGATTACTGAATTCATTGGACTATGTTATAGGCTACAAAATTTCTAAGGCTCTTCTAAGCTTTCTAAGTAAGGCTGCGTGGCACTTTTACCTTTATGTAACTAACTTATAAATTAACGAATAAACATATTTTTTTCTAATGTCGTAATTACTTTAACGGATTTAATTTTCGTATCGTTTCATTCTTCTTTAATTGCCTTATTTATTTAGTAAATAATTTTATTTAATTGACAAAATTATTTGAATTTTATTAATTTAATGTATTTAGTATTGACTCGTACACGTAGGTTTAAAGTTTTGGGTTTTTTGTAACGTTTAATAAATCGCCAAACCACAACTTTCTTGTATTTGGGACACAAGCGGTGACCCATCCAATTTTCGACAACAACCAACGTCGCTTAAGTTTACAACCACGCGTCTAGATTCTTGCCTCTCTTATGTTCGTACCATAAGCTAATCTCGAATAAGGCCACAAGAGGATTTAAGTCCTTAAGGATTTGGTTAAACATGTGTATGAGAAAATGATGAGAGCATACGACACTAATGCAAATTTACCAGAGACTGGGGAAGCTTTAATTTTAGGGTTTTACTTGTATGAATATGAGATTTTCTTCATGTGCGTAAACTTAATTTGTTAGAAGAAGCATTAATATTGCCACGTTTTTCTTTCATAAATTCTTGTAATAAATAAAATATCTTGTGACATAAAAAAGTTCTGTTTTAAAATCTCAATATTGCCCTAAAAAAGAGAGGTAGAGGAAATATATTGTATTTTCCTAAGTTCATAAAAAAAAAACATAAAATGACATGTATGTCGGTAGGCTTTAGTTAGGTAGGAAAGAGTAGTAAGGACTACGAAGAGTCTTTACTACTCTTTCCACTTAACATTTAAAAACAACTACGCACATTTAATTTTCTCCTTAAAGGGGCAAACAAATCGTTTCTTTAAATTTACATTAATGTATGATTTAAATTTACTGTTTAATTAAATTTACTTAAATATTACGACAAATATATGTACCTATAAGACGTAATTAATTTTAGAAAGTGCCGTTAGCCAGTTATACGAATATTTTACCCGAATATGGCATAAAAATTTAGAGACGTTTCAATTTGAAATAGGTATTTCGCTTTAAGAATTACAATAAGTACCGCGGGTGTACGAGATTTTTGCGAAAAGAATTTTCGCATCGCAATAGTCGAGGCAATTCGAAAAGTAAACACAAAGGACAAAGAAATAGTCTATCTCTTGAGCCGAATGGAATGTCGCGAAATAGGATGTAGTAGATGAGCCTGCGGCTTCGTCCGCGCTTTGGTGGATAAAAAACAATATAACAATACTCTTACTGAATAGACAAGTATAAAAATGGTCTTAGTGAATAGTCTTGATAAGTGAATAGTCTGCATGTTCTACTGGCTTTATAATGGTGAGTGTTCTGTTGAAATGTTACATCTGGTGCCTATGCCACATTTTTTCCACCGCACGACCCGTAGAGTTGAGATTTCATATAATCTTGTTTAGTGAATAGTTTGTGTTAGGCTGGCTTTATATTAGTAAGTGGTCTGATGATCTGTTTGACCTGGTGGCTACGTCACTTTCTTCACCGAACCCCTCGCCGACTTGAGATTTTATATAGCCTTGTTAAGTTAATAGTCTGTGTTAAGCTGGCTTTATGTGATAAGTGGTCTGCGGAACTGTGTCCTGGTGCTTACGTCACTCTTTCTCCACAGGACCCGTCGCCTTGTTGAGGTTCCAACCGCAACTACATTCGTGGTAGTCCTCCACAGTTCTATTCATTTCTTCTACATACCTGCAAAATGTTTTATGTTTCTGCTAAGGTTTTCCTTGAAAGCGATGACGTGGGATCTTTCAAATCTTAAAAAAAGGTACTATACAAAAACAAAAGGTATCGCCGCCTCTCCCATAGTCCGCTGTGAAGCAACTCTTGTATGTTGTCTCGGATGTTGAGGTGCGATTGCCCCTTAATACACACTTAACATATTGCGAGTATCTTAGTCCTCAGGGATAGCAACGTATTTACAAACTTTAGATCTTCAGCCCTGTTTTGGTTGTATGTTTGGCGATGGGTGACAGCGACCATTTTACATCAGGTAGCCTGTACGCTCGTTGCTACTTCATCAACATAAAAAGACCCGTCGTCTAAGCGCATGTAGTTGTATCAAACCATTCGCCCAACACAATGGCGGACTTATTGTTGCCTCAAACGACTTTATCGCGCTATCTAGCTTTATCTGGCGGTCTTAAATCAACTTTATGTGTAATAAAATGATGTCACCAGGTTTCTGTGTCACATTTCTATTTAGTTTGATGGTGCTGTAATGCTAAGTGTATTGCGTTGGAGTAATTTCTTATTTTACGTAAGTTAATGCTCGTTTTTTCTATCTGTCGCGGATTTCTAGTCCAATAAATTTATGAAGCCTGAAAACAAGGTCGCAACAGGTAACATTTGTTAATGAAAATTTTTCTTACATTTTCTTTCGAGGTGAGTTGGGTATGTTTGATATTTAAAACCCTTAACTGCGTTGCTCATATATTACATTGAGTCAGGATTGCGGGAGGCGGACCTAAGCTGGAGCTTATTTCTCTATGGTACGTAACGGAAACGTAAAAATTGCTCCACGGCGGTATAAACCGGGGGCAGTAGTACTTCCCCGATCTAACTTCACTTGTACTATCAATAGAAATTGTGGATTTGTTTAAAATAGAAGTATTAATTTGAAGCCTTGTTTTAGAACGTGGTGTGTATCCTATTTGGAGACTATGGTGTCTGTAGATCTATCTATACAAATAATAAAATTGTAATTGATCGCTGGCTGTACATGGAAAACACGAGAAAGATATTATTAAGATCCTTTAATGTCGCAGAAGAATCTAAAATAATGATTGGAACAATTTTTATCTGCTTTTCTGTGTGTGTCTGTCGCGCGCCAATCTCAGAAACGGCTTAACAGATTTCAGTACGGTTTTAAATAACGTACGGCAGTAAACATCACTTTTTAATGATAAATGTATTCGTCTTTTCATTTCATCGTAATCGTTCATTCGCTTCAATCGTTCATTCGCTTCAATCGTTCATTTTAATCGGTCTCTAAATAAAAAAATGAATGAATGTTACAGATGTGAGTGAGTACATGTGAACTTTTCTGTTGAAAACGTGAACAAAGTCGCAGGCGGCAGCTAGTTCACAATACATCTAACAACTGTTAAACACGCTTAACTGGCAGATAGTGGGTTGATGTACCGTTTAATTAATTACCATAATATCGATTTACCTCCATGTCATTCGGATTAGGTGACGTGCGGCCGTATTACCGCCAGTCACCCATGTAAGATGCTATTACTAATTTGCCGACTACAACTGAGCTGGTAATAAGTGACTTTGAAGATCTGCGTAGGTTTTAATAAGTCAACGTTGCGGGCGGCGGCACTAGACTGGAAATGTCTTTTTTTAGACTGAGATGCGTCAACGATTCACACACTTGTGTTTGTGCATCCGTGTAGCTACGAATACACAGATGTTATGTTTGCACAGTCTTGTAGCGCCTACGTAAACACTTGTCGTCGCCCGTAAGTACAGTTGTATTACAACAGATATGAAAAAACTATTTTACTATTTTTCTATTTTATTCTTAGAACCATGCCACATGGACTCGGACTCCCTTTAGATTGTTTAGGTTAGGCTTTTTATAAGAATAAGATTTTCATTATTGCAAATATTTATATATATACTATATGTAAAAGTAATTATAATCTATTTTACTCAGGTTTGGCGGGTTGAAATTCCTTTCGTATTTATAACTTGCTATTTGAAGAAATATATGTAATAGTTCAAGATTTAGGTTCAGCGGATTCGGCTATGCGTCTCAGTCAGTAGTAATCTTTCTCTTTAATATATAGATAAAATATAAAATATCTGGTGTATGGTACATCTCTTGGGAAACAGTTTAAATAGGTCATTAAACAAACGCTGCGTAGAGAGGTGTATTATAATATAAATAAACGATTAGAAGCATGTGGTCTGAAATAGCTCTGGTAAGTTAATGGCTATTGTTATAAAAGATATTTTTTATTATACACATTAACTTTTTCCATAAATTGTTTAGTTAAAATGGTAACTGCATCAAGTTTTGATAAATTTAGGCGATTTGGTGTACGATTTAAGGATTTTGCGGATCGATTCCGATTTCGAAAGTCGGAACTTCCGATTGTTTTTACACATCCGATTTCGGTTTCCTTAAGTTTTAAATCTTTTTACGTTTTAAGGCGGCACGCGGCCTCAGTGCTTTGATTTGATTTATATACTACTGTTATTGGTGAAGGTTGATATATATTTTTTTTAGTTTAATGAAAATCTTAAAACGAATTATAATAAAAGCCTAACCTAAGCAATCTAAAGCAAGTCCGTACCCTGCATTAATATTTAAGAAAACTTTTTTTATGGCTGATTAGTAGTATTTTTTGTGTTGTTTTCATCATCTTCCAACTTCCGTAACATTCTTAATACAAATAACTAATTTGCCAATTTCCCTGTTCCTATATTAATGGCACGACAACCGGATACGATTATAACATCGTGAATGCTCGTGAACGTCATAATTGTCTTGTGCGGATAATTGGAATTTATAGATTGTAATTATGCTTATAATTATCGATTGATATGAGCCTAATGGAGCGATACTACTAGTCCGGGATATATAGGTTTATGCAATAAAATTCTATAGATCGGGTATCCCCCTTTGAAGTTATATATGAACTAATATACAATTTTACGCGGAATTTTGCCGCGACAATATAAGTTTATTTTTACATTTTATTATTTTTATTATCAAGGCTACTCACGGTTAACCGTAGTTTAGCCGTGACCACGAGCCATGCAACTGGTCCCAAATTGTTTTTAGGAAGCGTTAACCGTCTACATAGTAATATGTATAAATCCCGCGACGATAACTTTAACGTTATTAGGTATTTAGAATGTATCTTATCTTACGCAGTGTAGTCGCTATAATAAAATTGTTAGAACCTGATCTTTCCTCCAAATGTCAGGTATCTTGAGATTTCTCTCTTTAAAAATATATATATTCTCCCTAGAAATAGATTAAAGACATGATGACGTATGTTAATCAATAGTTAGACGTATATTAAGATTGGTACAAATACGCAGTAATTCCTCACAGCAATGTACATAATGAATGAATGATCTATACCTACATCATTCATTCTTGTTCATCAACTTTTTTAATATTCCATTCCCGTGTTTAACTTTCACTCGGCGATAGTCGAGCCGAAAAGCCAAAATAGTAAAACTGTCAAGTTATAAAGTTTTGTGTGAAGGACACGTTCTAACTTTGACGAGAAACGATAAGCGTTTATGCTTTTTCGCAAACTTAATATGCCTTCAAAATCCACCCTGAATCTCTAGTAGGTCGGTTGAATATGTGCGGTTGCCGAAATGAGGCTACCTTAGGTTATTTTAGTCCTTGGGAATAATAACGCATTCATATGACCTCAGACAGAACTTCAGCCCTGTTTGAGGTGGTACATGTATATCCATGAACTGCAATTACTACTTAAGATTAGATGCAAAAAAATAGGATAGACCAACATACACACATATCAAATAAAACTTAGCGACTTTTCTAGTATTGCGAATGCTAGGCGACTGTTCCAACAGGTGGCCCATTTTTTTGTTACGCTAATCTTTATATTTATATAATAAAACTAACTCGTGTAAAAATACATAATGAGGTGCTTTTAAATAAGCGAGAGAAGCCAAAAGAATGATTTTTCATTTTGTCTGCTTGTCTGTATGTTTGTGCACGCCAATCGCAGAAACTGCTTATCCAATCTAAATGCAGCTTACAGGATTATATTGTGATGAGCTCCATTCAACATTTAGTGTTTTTTTCATTTCAATAGGTAAACGAAGTCGGGGGCAAGAGTTCGCTCGTAAATATAATCGTTTATAGTTACTAGTTTTCAATGCAACAAGACAACGAATCTGTTGAGTAATAAAGTTTGGTGTATAACCCATGCGAGCTTCGTGGGAAACAATATGGCATTCGTTTTAATGCGAATGCAAAGGCCTCTTTTAATGCTTTGAGATGAAACCGGTTCTCCCGTTATAAAATTATATTTTGAAAAGTTTTTCTTCTATACAAATAACAATTCTACAGGTGGGAGAACTATAGTTCGACCGGGGAGGTACCACCGCAACCCTCATAATCAGCCGTAAAGCATTACTTGGGTTTCGGTTGGAGTGGTGCCGTTGCCGGCTACACTTTGAAGCGAGGAGTCTTATCCCTCAGGAGTAGCAACACATCTACGTGTGAGCTCAGATAGGATTTTAGTCGTGTTTGTGGTTGTCACTGCGGCTGCCATTACTTAACATCAGTTGGCTTGCATGCTCGTTTGCTACTCTTCACACATGAAAAAAAAATAAAACAAATAGTAAAATTATGCATAATCACTGTCAGAACATAAGAAAAACTATTATTAGGGGCTTTTATCAGCGCAATAGAACCCTAAACATTCGTTTTTGATATTTTTGTGTTTGCGCTCGCTTATCTCAGAAACGACTTAACCAATTTAAGTGCTGTTTTCACTAATGTCCAGTACATTAGTGAATACAGCACTGAAATCCGCATTATCCATTTTTATTTTGAAACTAGTCGGAACGTTAAATATGAAGTAAACTATAATTAAAAATAGTAATTGCTCGCACTTTTTACTACATATGATTACTTCAAAATTAAATTGCTGTTTTGAGACAGACATGGGTTGGTATTTGTCGCCGTTGTTCACAAAGAGAGGTTTTTGGCTATAACTTAATTAACAGTCCTTTTATGAGAAAAAAATATAGAGTTCGGGAATTCTTAAGTTTAATTTTTAATTACGGCTGGACAGTAAAATTTACAGCTTAATAAAATATTTCTTAATTAACAAATTATGTCCTCTAGAATAGTTTAAGTGTTTTATTGCGAGTTTTGTTAATGTGGTAAAGAAACATAAAAACTAACGAAAAACTTTTCCGACTCAAAATATTGGCGTTTATTTACGTTAAGTTTTAATGTTTCCGTTAATGAGTTTTTTAAATGGGGTTTATGACTGTTTTATCGATCAAGTAGCGGTGTGGTTTGCGGCAGGTGCTCTTGAGAGCCTGAAAGCGTTTGAAACAACGTTACAAAAAAGCGCTTAAAAAACTTTGAAGGGCAAAGGCGCAACGATCATGACTTTCCAATAGGTTTTTACGAAGCTTTTTAGATCACAAGCCATTATCACGTGCTGTTGTAACATAAATATGACGTAACTTACACCGTGTTGCGGGTTACGGTTAATACTTAATATGGTTGCCGATTACACTTAGCTAGGGGATATTTTAGTTAGGAGTAGTAGTGTACATAAGACTTTATGACATCAGTTCTATTGGTGCTACTGTATGTCCATAAACCATTAGGTAACCACGCTGGTGTAATGACGTAATGGCGGACTGCCTGCCGGGGTCGCGATTGTTGTCCAGTCGGGATCTCGAGTAAAGGCTGAACGGGAATAAAGTGTGGTTTGAGTCAGTAAGTCTAACATATCTCTTCGTCCCGCTCTGGGTGGAAACAATCATTTGTTGATTTTTAAAGGGGGTAGAGCCGTTAGATCTCGCCCGGGGCGGCACCACCGCC
>DWON01010788.1:0-10555 GCA_018251015.1 Phocides pigmalion okeechobee
GAGGGTGGCGGTGGTACCGCCCCGGGCGAGCTCTAACGGCTCTACCACCTTTCTAATCATTCCTTTGAATCATAATACATTTTCAACAACTCAAATGTGTTAGTACCATTCTGTTCAGATTATGGTCATTATCTTGACTGCCTAGACATGTCTATGTTGAAATTTTAAAATTAATCACAATTACATACCGTAGGGCAATCCTTCCTGAGATGTGTAACATCACCACAAAGTTTACAGCATCCTCCATTAGGATATAATCCTTTAGGATTGTCTGGACATTGTCTTGCTATGTGACCCTGTAATAATGTAAACACATACTTTATATAAACAATAAGTGATTTTAATCAATAACTAGATGAATATTTAAGTTATTAATTTAATCATTTTGTTATCTATACTCCCCATCACATTGCAGATTTCTATAAGTGATGGTATTCACTTCACATTTACTTCTATACTATTAACACTTTCGCTACAGCTACAACACTGCTGTGTAATTCTGGACGTGACGTGCTTGCGGTATTGTGTATTCGTCAATAATACACAGATGCTAAAAATACAATATTTCAGTTATTTGTTGGCGTATTTTCAGTCTAATCAAACAAGCTACAGTTTAGGGCCACTTCCTGCAATACTGATCCGACCATATATATCCGCGCCACAGGGAAAGTGTTTAATTGTACAATTTACTTCAATAGTACATAAAACATAGTACACTTGTAGATGGATGGTAATTATATTTGAAGCTTTATTTAAAGATAATTATGTGTAGATACATCATACGTCAACTGTAGACAGTTGACCACTCAAAAGGATATTAGTATACTCCAAACCAAACTATAACAATGTTTCAAGACCAAGGAAGAGTCTGCTTGCCTTGTGTTCACTAACAATTTTGGTTATAACAATTATAAATAATGGCCATGTCTTCATTAACCAGAGTGTGCCAAGGTCTCTGGTCCATAAAGTGTCTCTGGTTAGTCTTTCCAAAATTTCATAGGTTAAAGATTTATGCATTAATGTTGATGAATGTGTTGCATTTGCAGCCCATATTATATCTAGTAGTAATGTAAGAATGTCCAATAAATTTACACATAATGTTAAGTCCAAACCACTCATTGCTAGTGCACAGAATGCAGCCTTACTCTTATAACTAGAAAATAGTCATATAAGCAGTCGACCGTAATGAGTTGATAAAATTAATGGTTGGAGGTCAAAGAAAATAGACCCATAAAGATAACTGAAAAAATCACAAGGGGATGTCAGAAATTATCCTAGATCATATGTTTTATTTTATAAAGAATAGAATACGTCATCAAAACAACTTCTACTCACCTGTTCTTTACAAATGAAGCAATTAGCAAATCTGAACTCCTTATCCCTTTGCACTTTGCATTCAAACTGTCTATGTTCTGTCGAGCCACATTTAAAGCAAATCCCCTCTGCTGCAGCCACTCCTGGTATGTTTGACTTCAGCTCTGGACAATCTGATAAGTTATGACCACCTTTGCGACAGTTGTAACACACATCTTTTTTCAATCTTGCCAATGCCTTCTCGGCTCTACGCCTTTCTAATTTCATATTCCTGTTTACCTCACTCTTTGGTATTCCCTTCTTGAGCATACTATTTCTTAATTCATTTAGCCTTTCTGCATCTTTTTTCATAATAGGGAACCCATCAAATCTCACTAACTGAACTTCCTTGCCATTGATAATGAGTTGGAAGCTCTTGTCATTAATTTCTTTCCTTCTCATAGGCTTATCTCCTTTCTTTTTCTTTTCTTTTCTTTTCTCAGCACTTGTGGCTTGTTTATTTGATTGATTATGTGTGACTTCTGATTTGGAAGCTAAGTTATGAGTGTTAAATTCTTTTTTCTGTTTTTTATTATTTTTCCCTTCATTTTTTATTTCAGCTGGCACTTCATTCGTTTGAGATTCTTCTGCGACTGGAGAATCTACAACATTAGGGGAACCATTAAGTTGTTTATTCTTGTTTTTCTTTTTCTTCTTCTTTTTTAATTTACTTTCACCAACAGATTCATTGTTTGTCTCAGTTGTGTTGTTTGTTTTAGAAAAGGACTCAGTAATATTTGCCTTCTCTTTCTTGTTTTTACTTTTTGAAGATTTAATTTCATTAGCACTGGATAGTTCCTTTGGCTTCTTACTGCCTTCTGCTTCTGGGAAGTCGCACCAAGTCGCTTTCCTTTTCTTGACTCTTTGTTCTTTAAGAAAATTGCTATAATTTTCTATGCGTTGATTTTCTGCCTGGAATGTACAGATATAATAACAGTATTAGTAGTATAGTGCTAATGCATACATTCAAATGTAAAGAAATAAAAAATATATAACTTTATTACAAAGTAATTAATTTACTTGTGTTTGAAGACCTTAAAAGATGAGAAATATTTTTATCCAGTTAATATAAATACGTTTTAGGTTATGTTTAAGGCACGCCTTCTTACCAAAGCAATTTGTACACAATAATTTAAGATGTTCATAGTAAAAGTTACATTTTACCAAATATGAACACTTACAACTTGTCTGTTTTTGTTATCCTCGCTTTCTTTCTTAGCTTGAAGCAATTGTTCCTTCATCACCTCCCATGGTGTACTATTTTCCGGCGCTTTTTCATTAGACGACTTAGAACCTTTCGCTCGGGCAAAACGTGTCATTTTGAGAACTCCTTTATTTTTAGTACAATTTTATTTACAATAATCTTACGACAATACTTTTATTAATATTTTCAAAACAATTTGTATAGATACATATTTCAACATGTGAAATATCAACTATATCAATGTCAAATCAAATGTCAATGCTTAATGAGACATATTGCCACATGTTACCAATTGTTATTTCCCAAATTTCCCAAAATCCGATTTTTCACATAACTAAAAAACAAAGATTTAATAAGAAATCAATTACTATAATAATAGGTGTCGTTATTTTATCGGAAATCATCCCACTTAATGGAACCCAAAGGTTAAGGAGGGCATTATAAGTAAATATTATTATTATTATTAAGATATATATATTCTCCTGGTCATTGCTGTCACCGAAAATGTGTAATTAACCATAAATAGATTTAAAACCTTTCCTATAGTCTTTATCTTTTGAATTACTTGTTTAACCAATTTTGTTACTACGTTAATATTGATTTTTTAATTTAAACGTTCCTTAAACTGTTAATTTAAGTGTGTCGTTAGTCAGTTGTTATAAACCAAAATTGACATTTAATTTCTTATTATGAAGTAGAGTACATTTTATTTTGATAAATAATCTGTCTCCCTCCGTTTTTTCGTATAATTCCAATCGTTACAAAATCCTTAATGAGTTGAATGTCCCCGCAAATTGGGTAATTATCTCCGAAGTGACAAATTAGCTCAAGCGCTAAAAGTAACAATTCAAACTTCTATTTGTCATTGTCACTATCGGCTCCTTTGTTATATGATAGTCATATACTGTTTTAATTTTATTTGATTCGATTCGATCATCTCATACGTTGACTATAAACTTACATCACGATAGCAATATGTCTCGTACAAAACTAAAACAATATATTTAGATGAAAAGTTAGGAAAAAATCGAAATCTGTGCCTCAATATACAATTATATTCTTCGTTAATAATAAAGTAGGAAAGGTTAGTCTCATATTGTACACAAATATACTTGAAAGAGTTTATTTTGTTATTTGTATCAACGGAATGTAAAATTTTAGAATAGTTAAAATCAACGCCTTTATAAGTATACTACAAAAATGGTGCTATCAACCACACTAAAATTCATCAAGTAGTATCGAGATATAAGACCATTCAGATTCCAATCCATAAATTCCAACTCCGTTTAACTTTGACTGCGGCGCTTACATATACATATATTAGATCGAGTCAGCGGCGAGGCGGAACTAAACTGGAGCATATTTGTCTAGACTGAAGTTGCGCCACTATACATACTATACTAATACACAGACGTAATATCCGCTCAGTCTTGTAGCTTCGACGTAAACACAGCACTTTTGTTCGCCCGTAATCCTTACAGACTTGTCTGTACAACATAAGCGTGTACATGCTGCAAGGGCGTCGCGCTGCGCAATACACGGTAATGTTGTACGCCGCAGGGAGAGTGTTAATACATCGTTGTAGTTTGTATATTATAGCAGATTTTTTAAATTATGATTCAATATTAATTTACAAAATACACAACAAAACACATTTACTTTTTAACTTTTTTATTCGAACTTAAATTAATTTCTATCAATTTGACCCAATCTTCGTATTGCTTATTGTGGACAGCGTCTAATTCGTCACAATATTTGTCAATATCTTCGTCATTGATAACTTCTTCTTCAACAATTTTTCGCTTCTTTTTCTTTGTCGTTTTTTTGCTATTGTTATCATTATTTATTACTTCATTTTGATCTTCACTCTGAACTATTTGTTTTTCTAAATTTTGTTTATGTTTTCTTTTCTTAATATTTTTGTCGTTGTCCGTGCTAGTATGTACTGCTGGATCTTCATTGCTACTTAATAGTGCACCTTTACCTTTCTTTTTATCCTTTTTACTGATACCAATTACTGGTGTTTCATGCTGTTTTAGGTCTTCATTAAATATTTCATTCTGAATTGAATTTACTTTTCGATTTTTCTTGCTGCGTTTACTGATTTGGTCTGATTTAGACTGAATGTCATTTGTTGAATCTTCTTCATTAGCTCGTACCAAAATTTGGTTATGTTTATTAAGAGCAGTTTTTATTATTTTATTAATAATTTCTTGCTCTTGTGCTTTATCTTGTTTTTTCTTAATAGCCTTTTTACTAGCCTCACTATTTAATATTGAACTATTGTCTTGAGTTAACAATATATTTTCAGTAAAATTTTTATTTTTACTTAATTTAATAACTTCATTGTTTTTATGTTTTTTCTTAGTTAGGGGTATTTTGTGTGCTTCATTGTACACCTTTTCTTTCGTTTTTGTTTCTTTTTCGTTGCAACAATATTCAATCGACTCTGCATTATCAGATCTTAGAAGGCTTTTGGACAACTTTAGGCCCTTATCTTCGTTATTAACAACATTTAATTTTTCTTGTTTTTCGTCATCCCTTTTTCTATTTTTTTTACCCATGTTTCTGAAACAATAAAGATATTAAACAAAATATATTTGCAAGTCCCATAAACAGCCAACGATAATATAGCAATTCATGTTTTGAATGTAGTTAAGGACAGTTTCCTTTACAACTATAGTACAAAACTCTACAATAAAAAAAAAGCTCCGGTCAAATATACAGGTGTAATGTAACCTAACCTTTGACAACATCATTTTCTATTTACACACCTACATTATCATAATTTACACGTATTTCTCACGAACGTAAATCTTTCTTGTACACATACATATAATAACAGAGAGCACGTTCGCCATTTGGCATAATGATCGCCAATGTCATCACAAAACATTACACATTTTACCACATTCGCGTATAAATTTAGACTAATGAAGACAGCTATCGGTTGTTTTACAGTTAAAGAATTTATGTCCTATATATATAGTTTTATACCGACATATTTCATCTACCTACCACAAAAAATGTTCAATAATTTTATTATAATACAATATTTATATTTTCTAAACATTACATCATGGCAAAGTTACATAAAAATATTACATTTTGTGCAGTTTAGCCGATGATAATCATTCAAGAATTAAAGGATTTGGTTGTAATTGTTTTCACATATATGCAGTACTGGCAGTTTGGACATGATACTACTAAATCTGAAAGTATGCCCGAGTATATAATTATATATCATTACACACGCACGCACACGCGCACACATGTACGCACGCACACACGCATAATGTTTGAGAGATACAGTACGACATTGAACAAATAACTGTTTATGAGTATGACACAGAATATATTTTTTAAGTTACGAAACGTTAAGTATCATTGTATTTACATACAACTAGCTGTGCCCGCGACATCTTTCGCGTGTGTACTAAAACAAAAGTAGGATTAGTTACTTCTGATAACATCAGCTATTCGTTAGTGAAAATCTTGTCAAAACCAGAATAGCCATATCGCATAGCATGTTTTTTTATACAGATGATATTTTATATCATCAATACGTGTTAACGAAAGTCCCTTCGCAATCGATTTAGCCGTTTCGCAAATTACCCGGAACAAACAGATGCAATAATTAAAATAAGCCTTTTTGTTATACGTACCATATAAACTTCTTGATCACATGTCCTCATTATAAAGCTATTATATTGCTATTACAAATTAATTTTATTTATATGTACAGATAAATAATATCCAATGAAGAAAAGCCGTTAGTGTACTGGACATAGTAGTATTGAATGTTTTTTTTTTATTGCTACAGTAATTCCATATATTAATTTTATTACTTCTCGATATTTCGTGACAGATTAAATGACTGTTTTACTTATTAAATTACATTGTGTATACAATACTTTATTACCATTTATTAAATATTATGGTACTACACTTATTTAAACGACTAATAAATATAATTTTATTAGGTATTCCTAACAACGTGGATTGCAAACCCATACGTAATTTTACTAGTATATATTAAGAGACAGATCTGCAATTATAGGTACTATTGTCAATAAGAAAAATATCAATAGCAGAAAAGGTGTCAGATCATCTTCGTTATGTACTTATGTATTTACTGCATAAATACATAATTATAATACCTACAATGATCAATACGATAACCGTGATTTATTACATATATGTATAAATAAAGCAAAGTTTCTGCGTATTGAATAACAATTATTTCTTGTATATGAAGAGAGCAAATTATTTACATAAATTTGTAAAACAAAATGTATGACGAGAAGAATTTCGTATAATAATTAATTAAATAATTTACAAGTTTCAAACAAAAACAAAGAACAAGTTCTATAAATATATTACTTGCGTACAAATAATAAGAAATAATCACGGTCACAATTTAAAAATCTATGACCTTTTACACGTGTTATCATATATTATTTTATTATGTACTGAATTATACCACGAGCTTAGTAGTTACTATAAAACTAGTTAGTTTATTAGTATATGTATGTATAAGCAGGGCCTTATTGCGGGGCAAGAAAGAGCACGTAGTGCCCCCAAAGGAAGTTTCGAAAATATCGAACATTTTCCATAAACATATAAAAAAAAAACCAAAGAATTAGAAAATAACGAAAAAAAAATACATCTGTGTAACCTTTGCAATAATTTAGGATTTTTTAATAGGTCTAAATTATCTGAATACAAAAATTATGAACTCACAACTTTCGAAAATTAGCGTGTCACCAAAACAAAAGTGACAAATAAGGTCTGTGTATACCTCAGTATAACATAGTAACAATTGGTTCATCGTCCGATCACTTGAATCTACTGACTAAAGTACTTAAAGCTTACTTACCTACCTATGTAATTGTTATAGAGATACGATATATAAATGTGTATGTGTTGTACCTATGGCCGGTTTACCAAGTAATTACGGAAAGATATTACCGAGAAATATGTAATTGAAATATATGGATGTATCGGATTTTCTTATTAAATTCATGGTCGCACGGAAGTCACACACGTATAAACTTTTTAAAAGAATTAATAGGAACCGCAGGTAATTTTTAAAATATAAAACGTTTGTCTATGTATTTTATATAAAATCGATCGTGGCCCGAAAATCCAAAAATAAAATAAAAATGAAAATGCTATCATTTGAACATTAAATGTGAGACTTTTTTGGTTTAATCAGCTTAAATGAATACAGCTATTGATGTTTATTGAGGGTACTCCGGTTATTTGTCTGATTACAAAAAAATGTAAAAGTTTTCAATAAGAGATACGCCCAGATTGTTTAAGTTTTACAAAAGTACCTACACACGCGTACTTATTAATTTAGTATATAGAAATATCCTATACTCCTTGCATATATTAAGTAATTGAGTCAAGCATAAAATTCATTATTGTTTTCTGCACTACTAAAATATGTATACTTACATGTTATGCAAATTATAAATGTAGGTAGTTACTAGTACGTACTTAAAAACAATATTCGCGTGTTATCTTTTTTGTTATCATGAGTTGAGAAATTTATTAGCAATATTATCCCTCCGAAACACTGAAGTGTACGATAAATATATCGGCGAGTCGATGAGATATTATTATGAAATACACAACTACTCAAAAGTTTTTACGTAACTCGTGAGCATCGCGTATCGCGGGCGTAATGCCGCCGGCGACGCGGCGTCCGGAACACCCGCGTCCCACTTCACATTGCACCAGCGTGAGCCAGTACCGCAACGTGAAGGCGAGCGATATTGAATCAAATCGACCCGTAGAGGCGTCGTCAGTGTCGGACACATAATACGTTTTAAATCATCAATTCGTTCGCGCATTTGTGAGTGAAAAATGACTGACAAAAAATATATACTTGGCATGGACATTGGGACCACATCTGTTAAAGTGTGCGTCTACAATCCGGTTACGAAGGAATTAGTCGCTAAACAAAATAAGGATACGGCAGCGAATATTCCAAGTGATCAAGGGATAGAAGGAAACAAGCAGGATGTTCCGAAAATAGTATCAGCAGTACATTATTGTGTCTCGCGTTTGCCGAGAGATGTTTTACGACATGTCACGAAAATTGGCGTCTGCGGTCAAATGCACGGCGTCGTGTTGTGGAGAAATGGGTAATTAATTACTTATCTTATCAGTTAATAACCGAGTCATAATTAATGTCATGTATTTTATAAAAACATTGTTTTTTGCAGAGCATGGGAAAAAGTAGAAAAAGACGGTGTTGTAATTCGCTTTGAAGCAACAAGGGAAAATTTGTCAGCATTATATACTTGGCAAGATACAAGATGTAAGCCCGAGTTCTTGGACTCCTTGCCGAAACCTGATTCACACTTAAACTGTTATTCTGGCTATGGTGTTGCCACTCTCATATGGATGCTAAAACATAAACCAGAGAAATTGAAAAACTTCAGTTATTCAGCAACTGTTCAAGATTTTGTGGTAGCCATGCTCTGTGATTTGGAGATACCCATAACATCAGACCAGAATGCTGCTAGCTGGGGCTATTTTAATACTGAAAAGAACGAGTGGAATATGGATATCTTAGAATCCATAAATTTCCCTGTAAACTTACTGCCAAAGGTTGTTAAGAGCGGAGAATTAGCAGGACGGTTAAGTTCTTCTTGGAATGGTATTCCAGAGGGTACACCAGTAGGAGCAGGGTTGGGAGACCTACAGTGTTCTATTCTTGCCACTTTAGAAAGTAAAGAAGATGCTGTTCTAAATATTTCCACATCTGCACAACTTGCATTTGTAGTTGATAAAATCTCAAACATGGGCTGTGATACTATTGAACACTTGCCATATTTTGATGGCCAATATTTAGTAGTAGCAGCATCTTTGAACGGTGGCAATGTGCTTGCAACTTTCGTTAAAATGCTACAACAGTGGATGTTAGAATTAGGATGTCCTATTCCTCAGTCTAAAGTTTGGGAGAAGGTCATTGCACTCGGCTTAGAGGCACCTGCATCTGCTATGAAAATAACTCCTCTTTTGTTAGGGGAAAGACATGCACCAAAGGCAAAGGCTTACGTGGAGAACATTGATTTGTCCAATATTCAATTAGGACAAGTTTTTAAGTCTCTATGTGACAGCCTGATCGACAATCTGCATGTGATGATGCCAAAGGAGATATTGCAGAATGCACATATAAAAAGAATAGTTGGAAATGGTTCAGGTTTGTCCAGAAATGTTGTGCTTCAAAGAGGCGTTGAACATTATTATAGTTTGCCACTAGAATTTACTTCTGGTGGGGATGCTGCTAAAGGCGCAGCTATAGCAGTCATTGCTAATGACAATTAATGTTATTATATAACTTCTCATACAGTTAGATTAAAACATACAGTTACACAGAGACAAAATACGGTGATTTTTAAAAGACACATTTGTTACACATTTTGAACATTTAAACCTTCACCTTTTTAGTGCAAATAATAATGTTTTGTGGTGATAATGAGACATGTATTGGTGAAATAGTTGAGTTTATAGAATATCACTTTTGTCTTAAGAAACAGTTTTTATGTGCAAATAAATAAAAAACTTGCATTTTATTTTTTCTATAACTGTAACATTACAACTAAACAATATAAACTTAAAATAACTTTTTGAACAAATCAGAATGTTACGAGACACTTTAAACAAGTACTCTTCAATTAAATTATTGCTGTTAAATTGATGGCAAACAGTCAAATGAAATCACAATATATCTATCAATTCTTAAATGTTTATAATCAACAAAATACACATTATCATTCTTTATATCCCAAGGAACCAATAAATATGTTATCCAATTAGAAAAGTTGAGGAATTACAACACATTTTACTGCCTTTCGCTAAGTATGAGTGACAAAGGTTTTAATTTTCATTACTTTTACACATAGTTATTAAAATTTATAACAAAACAAAAAATAACGATAGACTAACATTTCATAGTAGTGTAAAATAATTTACGATGGC
>DWON01010789.1:0-10554 GCA_018251015.1 Phocides pigmalion okeechobee
GATCATATGATAAAATGATCCTTTTAAATCCAGAAAGTTCTAAGTTCGTATGTGGTATAATATTTGTCTTACTATACAATCTAACAACATGAATTTATTTGAAAATAGAAAATAATCCGTTACCTTCATAATGTGTACACTTCATAATGTGGTCAAACGTACTTACACTGACCTCTCCATACCCAGCTTGTGGCTGGCATTTGTTTATTTGCATTACACATATAATATATAACAGACGCTTGTATACACAAAGGTAACAAGTTCTGTTTTATTTGGCGCGCGCGACATGCGGCTGGGTTCGCAATACGAGCCTCCTTCCTGTTAATACTGCGATGTTAGGTACAACCTTATTTAGATACATTTCTAAACGTGAAATGTCTTTAGTAACAATCAATTTTATCATTAAAAATATCGTGACCCTAACACTTGTCTGAACCACTATTTTTCTGGATAAGCTTAGTGATTAAAGGAGATTCAATCTCCTCAAAATACAGCCGAAAATCAAAAGTTTTACAATTTCATATAAGGTACAAATAATGTATAAAACAATCAATATAAACTTTTATTTCACAACATGTTTAAATCAATAGGTGGAAAACTATTGTATCGTTGATCAAAATTTATCAAATAAACTTGATGCAAATTTTATATTCCGGCAAGTGGAATTGGAAATACAATATGCTTACACGATTAATGATATTATTACTTGATTAATTGTAAATATAAATTTCATTTATTTATAATACCAAATACCACGGTTATTATCATATCATAATTATGATACACCTTTTGACATATTCATTAACTGATCAATTTTATTTACAATTCTGTTAATTTTTAATTCAGATATTATTAGCGCACTTATTACTTATTATGTCTAACATCTTCATAACCTTGTTCCAGAAATAAAAATAGATGGATTGATTACAAAGGGAAAAACATTTACGATTCATTAAAAATGAAATGACACCATTATATTCTGTAAATTCCCTGTGTCACATATATTTACCAAATATAAGCATACCTACTTTTACATCTAAACTCATTTCTCAAATAAATTACGATCGATTGATTAAAAAAAGGATACTATTTAAAATAAAACGCCATCTTTAACACAGGACATAGAATCCCAAGACATCAATACGAATACCGTATCAACAGAATTACCATTGTATACACGGTATTCATGACCGCGGACACCGCACTCCATTTATAAGGCTTGACGTACTCGGACTACAGATAAAATAAAAGTATTGTGATCTACAGTGTTATTTTGTAAAATCGATTTAATTTGTTGTTCTTAAATCCATTTATTAACTCGAAAGCAGGATTTGTGAGATATAAAATTCGTAATCCCTATAACAGTTGACAGAGCCAGTAACACCGTAGACGTAAACATTTCGATATTTTCGAATAAAAAATAAAATAAGCCCTGCTTGTCCATGTCTGCTACCCAAAAGCTGAAAGTTCTCGCTACTGTAACGATAACACTTCTGGTCACCACTGTTACATTTGTGTTATCGTATTTTGTTCTTTTACCGTATACCACATGCAAGAAAGCATCTTAAATTTGATTCATTGTAGTGTTTATATTAATAGCATTCGTAAGGGGCTGTGCCGTCGCGAATGTTGTTATTGTTTATATTGTAAATAAAAAAATCACTTGCCTTCGTCAGGGAATGAGCTTGGCTATTCAACGAAGTAATGTTGCCAGTTTTCTGGGATGACCCAAGGACAATAATCTGGATGCAGTATTTTACCTAAAAATTTGCTTTCAAAGTAACTTCTAACGCTTCACCGTAATTCGATTTCGAGTTGCTATTTTACAGAATAACTCCAATAACACAGAGATACACGAACAGATAGTGTATCTGATCGTGTTGGTCGTTACATAAATCTTTTATCTATTGTTTCGTTACTCGCCTTTAAAATTGTACCCCATAGCAAAAAAGTGATTTATGATTAAATTAAATAAATATTGAAATATTTCGATTCAGATCCAGGTCGCCAAAACCTTAAGTCACGAACGTGAGTATATTTTAATGGTTTGAGAAACACCTACTTCATTATTTATCTGTAGATTTTTCCAGAATTCTACCGTCTATTATGATAACTAGTACAAGTATATGGATGTCGAATACGAATACATGAAATATAGGATAAGTGGTGGTTCAATCGGAGAGAGACCACCGTCCTCGTAATCCGTCATAAAGTATTTCTTGTGTTTCGATTGGGCCATCTTAGTCCTCAGGAATAGGAACAGATGTACGTATGAACTTAGAAAACATTTCAATCCTGTTCGAAGTTGTTCGCTGTAGCCAATGGATATCCATAGGTTACAATGACTACTTAACATCAAGTGGCCGGATTTAATTATAGATTTAAATCGTTGCATTCACTTCCGTTCACTTTAACATTGATAACTTGTCAACTCAGATGACTCAGGCTTTCAAAAAGTAGGACCTTAAAAATATCGTGTGTGTACATAATAGGAGTGAAAATTAATGACTTTCCACTAATTTTTTACTCTTTTAACGACCAAATCCAAGTGGGAATACGACCATTACTCTTAATACTCTGCCGCATAGGCACAGACTCCCTGTAGATTGTTTATGTTAGGCTTTCATTAATATTAGTTTTAGGTTAATCATTTTTATGATAAGGGTAATAAATTTTGTATATAAATATTGTACTTTATGTGTCAAAAATATATTCTTGTGCCTTTTTATAGTGTGTGTTAAATGTATTACCTTATCTGCTATAATTTAAATCATATTTCGGTAATATAATGAATAATAATACCTTTCATAACGTTCGCTAAATGCCTTAGCTGTCAAATTTAAAGCAATCTGTTAGATTATTGTGTAAAATATGATTTGCACGAAATGGTTATAAAACACCGCCTTATTCAGAGCATTCGAAATCATAAAGTATTTTCAAAACATATACTCTACGGAAGAAAGCGCTGCACATATTTTAGGAAAGAAAATACGTTATATTACACGGAAGAAATAAGCTACGTGTACTCCACGGAAGAAAACGGTGTCTGTATTCTAAGAAATGAAATGGCTATGTAGATTCCATGGAAAAAAATCTGCCTATGTTCCACGGAAGCTTCGTATATGCCATTGAAGAAAAGGCTAAGGTATACTCCACGGAAGAAGGAAAAAGTTGCGTATATTCCACGGGAGAAGAAAGCTGCATTTTATGTGAGAAAAATAACAAATGAGCATGCAAACCACTTGATCT
Source organism: Phocides pigmalion okeechobee (assembly GCA_018251015.1). Lineage (NCBI taxonomy): Eukaryota > Metazoa > Arthropoda > Insecta > Lepidoptera > Hesperiidae > Phocides > Phocides pigmalion. The sequence goes on from DWON01010789.1 coordinate 3,250, forward strand.
TAAGTAGTCGGAGCCCATAGACATCCACGTGCAACTACAAACACGACCGAAATGTGTGCTCGAACGTAGATGCGTTGCTACTCCTGACGACTAAGATGTTCGCCTCCCTTCAAAGTGTAGCCGCAACCGCACCTCTCCAACCGAAACACAAGTAATGCTTCACGCGAATTATGAGGGCGACGGTGGTTCATCACCGGTCGAACCGTAGTTCTCCCACGTATAAAAAAAATGTCATGGTATACTGACTAAACTAAAAGTATCCAATAAATTAGCAATTCAAAATCTTTTTTCGCAATTGCGGTTCACGATGTGAATAAGGTGTACAATTGCTTCAAATTACTTTTGAGATCTATGCTCATATTTGGAGTTATTCCATTTGCATTGCTTGAGACCGACATAATAAGAGTAATGTACACTCGCGTTTAAGTTTATCGCAAACATTTTAGCTATAAAAGACGAAATTTGGAAGATGGGAGAACTATAGTTCGACCGGAAAGGTACCACCACCGCCCTTATAATCCGCCATAAATATTACTTGTGTTTCGGTTGGAGAGGTGCGGTTGCCGGCTACACTTTGAAGCGAGACGACCATCTTAGTCCTCAGGAATAGCAACGCGTCTATTTCGGTCGTGTTTGTGGTTGTACGTGGATGTTTATGGGCTGCGACTACTTAACATCAGGTGGTTCGCATGCTCGTTTGCTACTCTCACATAAAAAAAACATTTAGAATAACAATAGTATACTATTTTTTGTACGTGTATACCTAATTGTAATAAATGTCCCGTAACCGTGTAACAGTACCGTGGCATCGCCATCAACATCCTGAAACCATCATTATACTAGACTCGAACAGCATTATAACTTTATATGTATAATTCTTCTGTCCGTCACTGAACGCCTAAACGGTTGGATCGATTTTAATGAAATTCTTTGTGTACTTTGAGGTGGATCCGAGAACAGCTTAGATTCTCAATTGGACCCAATAGGCACTGGAATGGGATCAAAGCTTATGTCTGAACTTGGATCCAGTAGAACTTCTTATTTATATATGCATATTTTAGCATACTTTCTGCAAAAAATGTCAAACTGGGACAACGTCCACTGAGCCTGAGGTTTTTATAAAATGTAAGTAACAAAAGTGTACAGACTCTATTGATACCGCTCTCAACATTGGCACAGCAAAAAATCACTTTACTACTTTTATGTCAATCTGACATCTAGAAAAGAAAAAAAAACAGCTGTCACTGTTGTCAAAACATTTAAGCCAAACCAAAAAACACAACCAAAAATGCAAGATAAACAATACTTATAATAATGAGTACAAACAACATCTTTTAACCGCCGTTCCACACAACCTCAGAACCATGTGAACATGAACGAACCCTCGGGCACCACCTCCGTGAAAAGCACACTAAAGCCTCTAACAAAATCTCAGAGACAGCCTAGCAAACTACTGGGTAAAGTGAAAAAGCTTTTACATAAAAAGCCTCCGAAGAGCAAAAACTGCTTTGAATGGTCTGGCGCGGAAGTACTTTTATGTAACATACTGGCGTGGACCGGCGCGCTGATCGTCACTGCTGTGGTCCTCAGATCTCTGTATCTTATGTATTGTAAGCCCGAAGGAACCTGACATTATTTGATGGGTACGTAATTATACCTTTTTGTATGTTATATCCTTGCGTATCTTTTGAATAAGCGTTAAAAAAGATATTGGTTTGAAGAAGATACATTTTGTACTTGGAATGACCGCAGTTATTTATTTATTGATGTCATAATCAACCCATTTTTGTCAAACTCTTGAGCACGGGTCTCATCTCAGTATAAGGGTTCAGTCACGATTGTATGCATATGTAGACTTCAAACATCGTAGATAACTTTATGAAGCGCTCTTAAGGATGCAGGTTTCCACACAAAGTTTACATCGCTGTTAAAAATAATTAATTTCTAATACAGAGAAAAACATTAAAAAATCAGTGGTAGGCTGGATACCCTGGACTTCTGCTGTCATCATCAATATCTGAGCCTTTAGACGTGAACTACTGGACATAGGCTTTCCTCATAGATTTCGAACGCGACCGATGTTGTGCGGCTCGCGCCCAACGGCTTCCAGCGACTTTTATGAGCTCATCCTACCATCGAATCAGTTGCCGTCCAACACTGCACCAATGCGTGGTCTCCCTTCGAGAACCTTGCTGCCCCATCGGCCATCGGGTCTGATCCGGCTATTGTCGCCTCAACTTGCTAATCATATGTCGATAATTTGGGTTCGACTATGGATACCCTGATTTCTGATTCGATCTCATAGAGAAACAATAAGCATACTCTTCATAGCGCATAGAGCGACACTGAGCCTTTCCATTAAGTCCGTAGTAAGAGACCATGCCTCACTTCGATACGACATCATTGGTAACACACATAGGTATCCTCGTGTGAGAGGTTTGATTTTTAACCACTAGGCTATTACTGCTTTTTCAGGATTATTTTAAGTTAAAGACTTTATATTCTATTTACTATTTACATCATTAATAGGTAGTATTGAAAACTAATTTTGATTGGAAACAGACCTTGACTCCACCCGGCCCATTCAATTTACCTACTGAAAGTTTAATCCTTCAAACAACTTTAGTAAACTTTCCATTCGTTGTATTGATATTTTATCCTTTTCAACTTTATATTATAATTGGTTATTGTACTTATATCTTACGTGATTTCTTCGTAATCTTCTTTATTGCAGTCTTAAATTTCAAACTGCCAGGATTTTAACAATAAAGTACGTTTATCATAAAGCTACATTCTGATATATTCATTTATCAAAATAATGATAAAGTTTATTTGTCACGCATATTTTAAGTATATTTACAACTTAAGGAACGGATGGCATTTTTATGTATTTAACTTTTATTGTTAAGATAATAATTAGCGTATTTAGAGTACCTAAGTTCTCTTGGCTCCTTCATAAATATATTTTCTTCTAATTATCTGGATCAAAATTAGTTTTAACCCCTGATGATTCAAATTTTTTTGTAAATGTAATGTATTTTTTGCTAAATTCGAACGATAATTCGATAGGGTTATCACCACCGCCTTCATAATCCACTGCAATGCAGTTGTGTTTTATTTGGAAAGCTGCGGGTGCCTTACGCTTACAAACGAAGTAATAATCTCGGAGCAACAACGTAACTATACACGACGACAGGGAGATCTTTTAGCCTTGTTCAAGGTTTGACATACACGTTCAAGGACTGCAAAGACCATTTAACATCAGACGGGCTGCACGTTTGCTACTTTTCGGATATAAAATTGTCGTTATTACTTTAATTTAGAATAAAAACATATCTATGTAATCTCAGTTATATTTATTTCTTTATCCCATCTGCCACCACATGATTCGGTCATCGTATGCAATCAGTTGCCTTATCCGTCAGTGACGCAAAAGGGTTTCTGGTTCGATCCCAGGGAAGCGGAGATAATTTAGATTTATAGTTATAAATATGTTATATGTAAGATATAAACTTTTTTATTACATCCATTGCACCAACGAAACAGAGAATCCTACTGTAGGGCTATTGTAGAAAGCGTTATTGATTTATATTTAATATTTCAGAATCATACCGAATTTAATGACGTAATGATCACTGGAAAATAGAAATACGAATAATCTCAATGTTTGACCAAATACCGAAAACCAGGCTATGCCGAGTTAAAAGGACTAAAGGCCCGAAAGCCCCTAAGATCAACATAAAACCAGAAAAGCCTGAAAAGTTGAAAAATTTGGGTTCTAACGTAGACGACCAGCTGTGCTGTATCGCGCTCTGGACCATCGGGTTACTCATACTGATGATCTTCCTCCGAATGCTGTATTTGGAGTATGAGAGAGAAGACAGCTGCATCTGGAACATTGTATGTTTTTTTCGGGGATAATACGATACTTATAGGTATTATAATAGTTTCCGTAATTGAAATGTCTTTAAAGTAACATACGAACACCACTACAACTGTATTTACTATTGTTTATCTCTTTCTTTATTCAGTTTTTTTTGTCTTTACAAGAGGGAAAACTCAGTCCGTTGTTTATTGGTCATTGCAGCCCGGATTATTTTATTTTAAGACATGGTCCTATCTAAGATCATACGTAAATACGTTGTAACTCGTGAGGACTAGCTAAGGTCGCCTCCGTTGTAAGTGTAACGGGCGACCAAAGCTTTGGAGCATTTCTTCACCGTGGACTTTAAAATTGAAAGTTATATCTCTGGTAAAATTATAAATCTGCCAGTTCAAAAAACCTATTTCTACCTTAGACCATGCTTATATATTATTATTTATAAAAGAAAAATAATTGCTCATGAAACTGAGATAAGCTTGCACTTCACTTGGAAATCATAGCTACTACGATATATTGATCTCACGTTTATCAAAACGGCTTGAAATAAGAGATCTTTTGTTTTTGGCCATGGGCAATATACGCGGTGTTATGTAAAAAAAATAGAGACGTATATTACCGTAGTCGTTTGAGACGTTAAGTGGAATGCCTCCAAAAACTTTTATTTAATTTCAGGTAAATACGTGTACTTGTACATGTGACGAAGATTGCACGTGACAGCAATTCACTACTTATTGTCCTCAATACTATCATGAAATAAAAATATTTTATTCAACAAGAATGGAATTACTTGACTACAATATTACGTAGAGTACAGCCTATAAATAGATTCCCTACCACTGGAATTACTACCTTTACTAAAAAGTATGTTTCTTTTTAAATTTTGGAAAATTATTCATAGACAATTTGAACAATCTATAAACCTAATTGTCTACCTTGAATTATTTTAATTCAATAATAGAAACATTCGGATCCATATGGTACATAAACCTTGATCTTTCCAGGCAATTATAGAGATTTAATTACTCAAGATAATGCTCTACCTACCACATGTCCTAGACATTTTTCTCAGCTACGTCCTATTTGTGACTAAACTCGTTAATAAAACGGACGTGATAAATTAAAATGAGTCATAGTTTATGTAGTATTATTTTACATACAAAATACCATAGACACGACACTTCGTTCTATTATAAAGCTAAGACACAATGGATACGTACGAAACATAAGTCTCTGAATGACGCTTAGCATTAACTAGGGATTAATTTTGTCTACTAAAATAATGTACTGCAAAAAAAATAGTTTTAACCGTTTTGAAAAAAAAGGAGATTTCGTTGTATTTTTGGTTATCTTAACATAACTCCATCATTTATTAACAGATTTAGAATTTCCTTTTTTATTGTAAGTGTATAATCGTTTCAGTTTCGCCGTGACCACGAGCCATGCAACTGGTTATAGCCGGCAATAAAAATTCAATGGTATCACCCCGGTAGAACTTGTTCAGTTCTACCGGGGTTCTTCTTCCACCTCAGCGAACTTATCCGAGGGTGCATCTCTCTAAAGTTCACTAAGACTTAAGAACCAGGCTACCCTCAGAATTTAGGAGACTACAAATACCGTAGACCTTGAACCGCGACCTTTCTCGAAACGAAAACAATAGCCGACTTACCGATAAAACGTTAATACGTCTATACATACGTATGTATATGTAGACGCATGTAAGAATACAATACGGCACTTGCCGTACTACTTACAGTAAAGTGATAATATTAAAATACCGAATTTCAACATTAATGAGGATACACTTACAAACCAGGCGACCGTTTTAGTCCTCATGAGAATTTTTTTATTATTATTATGAAAGAGTAAGAAACGAGCATGCAGGCCACCTGATGTTAAGTGGTCACTGCAGCCCATGGACAACCACGTCCAATCTCAAATAGAACAGAAGTTCTATTTAAGGATGGACGCGGATGCGTTCCTACTCTTGAGGACTAAGATGGGCGCCTCCAATAATGTGTATCCGGCAACCACACCTCCCCAACCGAAAACACAAAACATGAAAAACGATGTTGCTTAACGGCGGGTTATGAGGGTGGCGGTGGTGCCGCCCCGGGCGAGCTCTAACGGCTCTACCACCTTTACATCTGATAAATTATTTATTAACTATGAATGTTATATATTCACTGTTTAATATCAATTATAGTTTAAAGAATATAGTAATCAGTAGCAACTTGCTGTGCCCGCGAACTCGTCCGGTGACGATTGACATAACTTCTGTATTTGTTAACCGATTTAACTGAAAAAACACTTAATGTTAAGTGAAGCCCATCACAATATAATCCTGAAAACTGCATTCCAATCGGATAAGCCGTTTCTGAAATTAGTGTCCACAAACATACAGACATACAAACATAGAGACAAAGAGACAAAAAGAAAAAACTTAGTTTTGGCTTCTCTTGCGGGTATAAAGGCACCTCATTATGATTTTTTAAATATATTTGCCATGTACAGACAGCGATCAGTTACAGTTATTATCTATATATACATATGTGTAAATAACAAACAATTAAATTTAATTAACTCCAATAAAACACTGTACAATTTTCTATTAGCGTTAAGAGTAGGATTCAGTTCTTTAGAAATAAAACCAGCGGATCGTGGGTTTTACTGAGAGCTTAGTGCAGGGGCGGCAATGTTCTGATAAGGCGGGATTGATCCCGCGGTCGAATCCCGAATTGGCGATGTTAAGCGCGATGAGACGTGAAATCCACTCCGCCGCTCGTCCGAATCTCGTATCGAGATTTGGCCTTCACGATACCCAGATAGACTTACAATGCAATGCCTATAGTCGCTTTGCTAACGTATACACATATTTTCTTTTACAATCTGTAACGTTTTCCCTGCGGCTACAACACTGCTGTGTAATTCTGATCGCGACGCGCTTGCGGCTCCTACACACCTGTGTTCTACGGACAAATTTATGGATTACGGACGAACAAAAGTGGTGTTTTTACGTCGGCGTTACAAAACTGGGAGCGGACATTACGTCTGTGTATTCGGAGATGATACACAGATGCTAAAAATAAAATATTTCAGTAATTTGTCCGCGTATCTTCAGTCTAATCAAATAAACTCCAGCTTAGGGCCGCCTCCCGCAATACTGACCTGATCATATATATCCGCGCCGCAGTCAAAAGTGTTAATAGTCTGTGATGTGCGTTCCTTCTCTAGGACACAGATTTGTAAATTTATTGATTGTAATAATAACCGGGGATTGAGCCCGCCGTCGCATCCCAGATTGGCGTTGCTAAGCGCGATACCCATTATTGGAGGCGACCATCTTAGTCGTCAAAAGTAGGAACGCATCCGCGTCCATCCTTAAATAGAGCTTCTGTTCTATTTGAGATTGGACGTGGTTGTCC
>DWON01010790.1:0-10554 GCA_018251015.1 Phocides pigmalion okeechobee
TTTTTTTAGTCATAAATTTAAACTCCTTTTTAAATAGATTTGATGTGATATTTTCTAATATTTTATTGTAGTAACGAATACAGTTATCCATGAATTATTTGTCTACCTTACATAATTTATTATTAAAATTAAAATAATAATATTTTTTAATAAATTTGTTATTATGCTTCTTAATATATATAGTATTTACATATATATAAATATCTTGACTAAGCACCGTCAATATGTTGATGATGCGAAACAGTTATCTAAGGGACTCGCCACACCTGAGATTATAAATAGTCAATTCCTTTATGCGACGTTTTCTATGAATGGTATTAATTCATCTCTAACTTTCATATTTTTTGCAATGCCTAAACGTTTCAAGAGTTCTTTAAAAAAATACATTCATTTATTGGCATCTCTGCGAAAGTTTATAACTATAATGCAGCCTAGGTTCTATCTGTGAAATAAATATATTGATTTTACAATTTCTCTTTGACGTTAAGTGTGTGTACCTTAGAATGAAATTAAATATTTCAATTTGATTCTATAAATAAATAGTCACGATTAATCTTTGAATTGTTCTTTATGCTTTAATATGATATGTGACCATTCTTGTAATAGCTTTCATTGCGTTGTTCGGAAATTTGGTACACTAAACTACCACAATTGAATTATAGTTAATAATCAGTCAATCCCTAGAATACCTAAGTTATTGATAGCTTACACCAAAATAATAATGTTTAGGCTCGTTAATTTGTCTCGATGAATAGAATTTCATTATCATACATCAGATAAAACAATCTTTTGTTGTTTTTGGTTTATTAAGATTTAAGTTGCTAACAACTTATCTACGAATTAAGTTTAGATGTAACCACACTATAACTGCACATGCAATCTCGGCTACATAGTATGGGAAAAGTTTCACCCGTAAACCGTAGTGATTGTTTACTCTTTGGTGTCACCCACAAATCATAATAAGCTCTAGGAAACGTTTGTCGATAACGCCGTAGCCGGCTTCATAATTTTATGTAAGCTCAGAATATTCTAGGAGAACCTTTACTGGACTTTCAGCTGTAAATGTAGTCGCAGTATAACAATTATATAATAATATAAATATAAGTAATGTGAAATAGAGTAAAAATAAAAGAAAGTTTACATAACGAACTTTTACTTTTAATTACACAAAAGTCGTTTTAGTGTTACAATTTTTTGTTATGTAACAATAATCAACAAAAAAATAATAATTGATTTACCTGTCACATGTAAACTTTTATTACTCTCAAACGTGTCAGATTTAATTTTCCTACTATATTTAATCTGTGAGTCTAGATAGGGTGGCAGACTAATGGCAGTGTTTTTACTTCTAGTGATTTCGCCCTTTTAAGATGATATTACAAATATTTCAGTACACTTCGTTTAAGGCTATTTTATTTTGATAGAGGTTTATCAAGACCAAATTAACTGAGGTAATAATAAAGCACAGTTTAGAATATTATCTACTAGAAAAACCATTGGGAAACCAAAATTGTAACTGATATATTTTCATAAATAATGATAAATATTATTTTTAATATTGTTAAATTTTCTTATTTGTGCTTGTTAAACTAAGAATTTCATATTTTCTATAATTATTAAAAATGTCCATGGCAAAATGTAAATTGAAAGTGGAAACACTGACTACTAGTAATGTAGATGAAACTATTAATTTATTTAATTTAATTTAAATTCACAAATCACAAGACAAGCAAGAGGTAATCAAAGTCGAAGTTTTGTTTTGTTTTGTTTTTTATTTAGTGTTTTAAGTTGAAAACATGTACCCTAGATGTGGGAGTAGTGGTTCTATTCAAAATATTCATCAAACTCCATCATCATCCAATCATAATTCAGGTTTGTATTTGTTTAATCATTATATTGGTGACATCCATTTATCTATCTTTTATGTTGCTGTTATGATAGTAAAGGGTTATATTACGCAATTTATTTTAAATATACACTTTACGATTTGTGATACTTTATCAGATAATTTTACCTATGAAGTTCTTAGATGATTCAATTTTCAAATATATTCATAATTCATATGACAATTTAGGAATTACGCTGGATATAATAAAACTTAAATCATTTATCCAATATTTTATCAAAGTAATAAATTTATGGTGATTACAATTATGATATTATTGCAAAAACGTCATGTATGTAAAACATTTTGCAGCTGACCAAACCACCAAGACAAATACGTGGAATGTTTTCTCGGATCAGGTACCTCATTGCAAAATCGATTTGTTTATTATTATTCAGTCTTCTACTTGGATTGGTTGAGTGGTATCTTTCTGTTCAACCATAAGTTCTCTTCTCTTATATTTAATATTTCTTAATCTAAGAAGTACTGTCAGGGATCATCCCAATTTTAGATCTCAATAATAAATTCATTATTACAGCGCTTATTTTTTATGTATACACATAGTTTATGTTAATGTAATAAGGTGTATTCATTCAAAAAATAAATATACATTAATTTGAACAAATATTTATTATCTCACTTTTTTATAACAGGTTTACTTACATTATTAATTGTAATGATTGCAGAAGATGAAGACGACAGTGGTGATAACAAGGCTTCAGCCCTAAGCTTTAAAGAAAGAAGAAGGGAGGCACACACACAGGTGTTAATAAAAGATAATTTTATTATGTTACTACAAGATGAGAATTTGTATGGCCCTGTATCTCACCTAGTAAACAAAGTTCAGGAATTTAGGATATTCCAGAAATTGTATGTGTTACTGTTAGTGGTCTAAATTACTGGAAACTTTGATGCTATAGACAAGTTAAGCAGCTGATCTTAAGAGATATATCAATGGTGGCAGTATTTTTTTTACTGAAGTATTATTGATCTATGTTTTGAAAACATTCTATGCCACTAACCTGTCTCTACACAAATCTGCATCGGAACAGTGTGATATAAAGTTCAAACATTTTGGAATCGGCATATAAATAAGAATTATGGATTTTTGAAGCAAGGAAAATACTTATTTAAAAAGCATGCAATTACTTCTTATTTCTATAATTTATTATGTAATATTATTAATAGTATCAATCCTGATGATGAGTGATATTGTTATAAGTTATTGAAATTTGAGTTAGGACCAATATTAAAATGTAAACTTTGCTTCATTTTCACAGGCTGAACAAAAAAGGAGAGATGCAATAAAGAAAGGTTATGATTCCTTACAAGAACTGGTTCCCACCTGCCAGCAAACCGATGCTTCTGGCTATAAACCCAGTAAAGCAGCTGTAAGTATTTGTTTTTAATTGATAGTAAAAAAATTGTTTCATAGCACCTTATCTCTATTTTATCTCATCTCAACCTATTCTTACCAAGCAATCTAATTATACCTTTTAGATTATAACCAATCAAGCCATTTAGGCTGCAGAGCTTACCCAACATATACTTATAGGTTCACTAAGAAAAGGGTTTTCTGTTTTTGAACTCTTCATCCTCAGTAGTAAATTTAGGTGAGTATTTCTATACTAGTCTTTTATGCGTCTATGACATGATATAATGTGTTGGGCTTATTTTTTTTTATGTGAGATGAGTAACAAATGAGCATGCAAACCACTTAATGTTAAGTAGTCGCAGCCCATTTACATCCAAGTATAACCACAAACACGACTGAAATCCTATCTGAGCTCGAATGTAGATATGTTGCTACTCCTGAGGACTAAGATGGTCGCTTCACTTCAAAGTGTAGCCTGCAACCACACCTCTGCAACTGAAACACAAATAATGCTTTACTGCGGATTATGAGGGCGGCAGTGGTACCTTCCCGGTCGAACTAGTTTTCCCACCTTTAAAATTTAATGTATTTTATTACAGGTATTACAGAAGTCCATAGACTACATCCAGTACTTACTGCAGCAGCGCCGAAGGCAAGAGGACGAGCGTAACGCTCTCCGCAAGGATGTAGTAGCTCTGCGCATTATGCAGGCTAATTATGAGCAGATTGTGAAGGCCCAACATTCTGTGCCCGGGTATAATGAACAGAGGCTTAGTGATCAGGATAAGTTTCAAGTTGTGAGTATTATTATGTTAACAGTTGGCTAGCTATTTTTGTGATATAATGCCTGTTTTAAATTAAATGGAAGAAGCTAAGGAGCACATAGTCTACCTGGTGATAAGTGGTTACTATGCCATATGGAAATTCCTAACCAACATCATATAAATCTGAAGTCTTATGTAAAGTTAATTTCATATGTTTTTTTGCTCTGGGCAATTTAACTGGTTGCCTTATATGTAACTTTTGCATCAACGCAAGAGTTTGTTTCTTGTTAGATTAATGTTGCAGGTTTTACTAATTGCCAAATGTTAAATCTCATGGGTTTTGTCACCATCCAAAACTACTTGTTTTCTTGCTATCTTACTGTGTTCCAGTCCCTGGTTTGATTCTCAAGCTGACTTGAATTAAAGTTCTTTAGTGATGTTGTGGTGTTTGAATATCCTATTTTATGTAGATCCATTATGCTTAAAACAAAGAATTCTGTCATACTGTCATCAGATATATACAGCGAAGCGGCCAGACCTGATATTATATGTTTGCTGCTGCCTGTAGACATCCGCAACCAATGTCAAACGAGATTTAAATTCTATCAAATTCCTAATTTTACCCTACATTTTTAACTACAGTTAATGTAGTGATATGCACTGTAATTAAGTCTATTTTGTGACCATAAATTTGGTGAAGTTCTTTATATACAGGGTAGTTTTTGGTATTTTATTGATTTGCTTGTCTTAGTTTCAGGGTATTATGGACAAGTTGTTTGAGTCGTTTGAATCAGTACCCACCAACAACTTTGCAGAATTTTCAGCAGGAGTTTTCAATTGGCTGGAGGAGTACTGCAAGCCCCAATCCCTGCGGACCATGGTTCATGGAGTTTTACGGGAGCAAAACTACACTCCATAGTGTTTGGTTATTTTAGTCAATTTTTACGACATGATTGTTTTGTGTTAAAGCGGTCTCAAACGTTATTCCATTATAATAGTAAGTATAATATTTAATTATTTTAAATATATATGTGAAATACATTTACATTTTGTATGAAAAATTCAATTGCCATAATATAATAAAATTATTATATATTTGAAGAATTTTGTATGAAAAGTGTTGTCAGTTGGCAAACTTTAATAAACTTACTTGTTTAATCATTTTGACAAAATTATGCCGCCATTATTATACAGTATAATAAAGATATTTCAACTATATGTGCTATAAATAAATTCAGCTTTTTTTTTTAAATCATTGAACCAGTAAAAGAAATTTAAAGATCAGCTTTTATCTATTTATTTTTTCGTTATTAAATACAAGTATATATATGATTATTGTTTAATTTATTGTTACTATATAATTGATGTTAAAATTGTTTATAATATATGTATGAAGCAATTTGAGTTTTAAAACCCTTCAAACATAATAAAAGTGATAAGATCCAGTCACCATATTGAATGAATGTAAGATTAAAAAAAATAAAATGATAAAAATATTATAATTCTTTATATTAATTAAATATTATATTTCTTGAAAACATAAACAGACAATGGTAGCCATATTGTTCATGGATTAAGTATGTAGTAACGTTTGTACCCGAATTAACAGTTCTGTACAGAGTTTATGTTATGCAATCGGAATGTTGAAATACATTTTTTTATTATAATTATTTTTATTAAACTTCCATATACATATTGAAATCGAATGTCAATTATGGATACTTACCTTTTGATATGTCATGCACATAAATTGAATTCAGAAACTTTAAAACAAAATAAATGTATAAATGTAAATAAAATTATGTTATGTAGTTTCAAAATAGTGATAATTAGTTATACCTACACAAAGTTCTAATGTAATGTGTAACTAATACTTAACTGCTAGGCATTGTGTAGTATGTAAATAAGTGTTTTATTTGTTAATCTGCTTCATTTTTCGCGATCTTTATTACGTGGTACGAGTCTACGTGGTAGGAAATGATTATTATCAAAGCCAGTAAAGAATTTGTGATAGCGTAGGTTATGCAAATGTTCACTTAAAATAAATATAGATACTACGCACTACATGTACTTTGATTGGTAGTCACAATATGAGTTTTTTTACAACATATGTGATTTAAGTGAGAAATAATGTAACAGAGCCTATTAATTATTTGGTGTAATGACATGACATGACATGACAGACAAAATTAATACTGAACTAAAATAAAAATACCATAAATAGGCCTATGTATATAAAAATATAGGCCTAGGTATGGCCACTTACAAAATTATTATCAGTACCATATTTTTCTTAATTTACTGTCGGTTTTGAACTCGTGCTCTTTGCTACATACTACATGCAGCCTACTTGGTTAACATTTTCCTTGCGGCTGCAACACTGCTGTGTAATTCTGGGCGCGACGCGCTTGCGGCTCCTACGCAACTGTGTTGTAGCGACAAATTTGTATGGATTACGAGCGAGCAAAAGTGCTGTTTTTACGTCGGCGCCACAAGACTGGGGGCGGACATTACGTCTGTGTATTCATAGATGATACACAGATATTAAAAAAATACAATATTTCAGTAATTTGTCGGCGTATCTTCAGTATAATCAAATAAGCTCCAGTTTAGGACCCGCCTCCCGCAATACTGACCCGGTCATTTATCCGCGCCGCAGGGAAAGTGTTAAGATGTTTATTTTTTATTTTTACAAACGCATCTACCGTCAAATAGAACTTATTATTATTACTATTATTTAAAAAAAATTGTAAACAGGGACTTGCGAGTAAATCAAACGTCAAAATTGTTCCTCGAATGTATATATAATGTTTATAAACGTGTTACCTTATCTTAAAATTAATTATTATAATAAATATACTTTTTCTGTTACTGACATGCGGTTCCATCTGTTCAAACGGCCAGAATTTGGGAGTCCCCAACTTGATAGGGAACTCAAAACACAGACGTTATTTGTACGAAAAAATATATATTTTTGTGTAATGTTATTATACAAAGGTTTTGACATTAATGTTTCCAAATATAAAATTAAGTTGGAAATCAGATGATTTTTTTTTTTCTAAATGTGAAGCATTGCATAAATGAAAAAATGTGATAATATTACATGTGCCTTTTCTATGTCGATTTTATTTTGTTACATTTGATGTATCTTAATATATTTATATTGTAAGTATATACAATAAAGTTATTTGTAAACAAGTTTTTATTATCTTTCATTAAACCTCTATGTACACGTTTACAAGATAATAATAGTCAAACATACAATATTAGTGAAAAATGTTATTTCGTTTTAAGGAGTGAGGGCATAGTTGTGAAGATTCGGACTTCTTACGATAGGTTAGGTAGTGCTTGAATCCTTGGCACTGTTTGCAAGTAATGAGAATATTAAAAAATGTCGAAGAAAACTAAAATGCCTGGTGATCACTTCACTATAGAGATCTCAAAGACGCGTATTCACTTTCTGAGGCTCGTGCCTAACTCTGGGACAGTAATGGGTTGTTGATGATGATTTTTCTTTTGAGAGAGTTGCAAAGGGCGTACATAAATATCCTCAATATGATAAGTATTTGATCTTGATTTTACTATTCATACCAGAATACATTGCTGTCATGAAGAAAATATATCTTACTACTGCCATCACAAACAGTCTTATTTTAAATTTACTTCCAGATCTGCTAATACGGAACATAATTGGAAACGGATGACGCTTTATGATTTACGTAATAGAAGCTTTATCATCCCTTATTACAGCATAGAAAAGTGATTATCATACGTAACTTTGAGCACTTATGTAAAACAAGACTGTTTTGAAATATTCCAACTATGATAACAGTGCCAACGATACAAAGTGCTTGAAGCTATTATGAAGGATTTACATCTTTATATCATACTTTTATAAGACTTTCCTCTTTACGCATATTGTATATTCAATGCTACACAAATTGAAAATTAAAGACTCCTGGCAAAACAAGTCTCAAATTAATAAAATGTGACAGTCTATGGGTACTTATTATACGCGCAACTACCTACTGAAATTGCCTAATTTAAGAATTGTCGGTAAATGTTCAATGAATTTACGAACCAATTTAGAAATACGAGGCCAAGGTTTCCGGGACCAAAATAAAGTGGTAACTATAAATTATGTCTACTAGATTTTAGATACATAGTTACCTACATTTTGGTTGTTCCTAACAAGTAAACATCAGTAAACATATCTGATGCAGTGACTTTTACGTGTCAAATACATACTAACGACATTTTCTTATTATTACGTACATACATGTATTCTTAGTTAAATTCATAATATCGTTACATCCAATATACGTAACAAAGCCGTTGTTCCCGTTTTCCTACTTTATATAAACCTACACTCTTTCGCTTTCTGTCGGTTGGGAGAGTAATGTGATATCACCCATTGGATAGCTTTCTGTCCTTCTTCCACATGCCATGTTTTTTGCTCGGTCCCTTGAATCACCGCAGCAAAGTCTCTTCAGAACACACGCGTAGCACATGAGCAAAGATAGCATTAAAAGTAGCCCGACTATAACAGTTACCACTAATAGTATGCGAAGCTCGCCATTCGAATCAATTGTAGCGGAATTACGACTCATCCTCATTTATTATCGTACGGCAGTACATGTAGATCAGCTCATCTGAAAAGAGAAAAAAATAAGATACAATCATTTACAGTCCCATTTCGTTGGCATAGTAATGAAATCTATATCAAAATCGGTCATGTATTTTATATTGGACACATTATGTCCCGAATTGACTAAAGCAGTACCCGAAATTATTATAACAATCCCAATCTTTATTTCTACCTTTGTTCATCTTTCACACCATTATGCTTATCTTAATAGTATCAAATTTATATTTGATACAAGTAACCACATTGACAATTTTGCTATTCAAGTTAAAGGCAAATCTATTATTATGATAACTTAATAGTGCGAATCAGTGAACTTCTGAAGAACATTGAAGTACTTGACAAATAGTTCATAAAAAACGAATTAAGGCGGAGGTAATAACGTCGCTCCGGAGCAATAACAATAAAAGTGAGAAGTGGCGAAATTGTACGCGAAAGAATACGACGATGACAGCTTATCACGTATCTACTGGAGATTTAGGAACAATAAATCTCTTGTTGAGAAGCATTTATCACTTTCTGAGATATTTTACGATAATGATGAATCCATAAAATAAGCGAGGTCAGAGCTTATTCAGATCACAAAATCAGATTGTGGTTTTGTCGACATATTTAATAGGAAAATATTTGTTATTAGTTTTTCGTGCCTACGAATGGAAGATATAAAAAGGGATCCTATATATATCCTGTATAGCGAATCATGATATTTTTTTACTTATTTTTCCTAGGTATCTACAACACGACCAACACGTAAAAAAATACTCATAATATGACTACACGTAACCTGTGAGAATTGTCTTTTTAGGTAAAGAAATACAGTTATGTTTGTAACTCTTTATTTGAACTTTTCTAGTTATTTGGATGTAAAAAGTAAATAACCATTCATGTGAAACTCTACTTTAGTACCAGGAAAGAGTGTAGCTGGAAAATAAATACCTGAGTAAGTAATTAGATATAGTACCACACTATGCTTCTTTCTCTGCAATCTTATTCCCTACGGTGAAATTTTGTCAAGTTATTAAATACTTTAGTAGCATCCCAGGCACTTAAGAGGCATTTAAATCATATTAACACATAAATAAGACAATAAATGTAAGTGCAACTGACATTGTAAAACTTGTAAAGTTTTATTTCTTTTTTAACGTTATATATCCTTAAAACATAAAAGGAATAATATTTTGAACATACCTATGGGTTAACGAGTAGGTATTTTATATTTAATAAACTGTTTACTTTTTTGTTATTTTTTTTAATTTGGCTTCTATTTGGCGACAATCAAAGCGTACGCATCTATCCAAGGAAATAAAATGCAATGCCTTTGGTTAACGATACGTACACATGGGACACTCAGGTATGTTAGCGTTTTAGAACGAGGTATTATCGTTTTAACTCCCATTAGGGAATCAAGTACGTAACCTAATCTTTGTATTGATGGTAGTGGTAAATTAAGCTGCATCACGATCATTATTTGCATGAAAGTTTACTAGGAAATGATTTACTACGCTCTATGGAAACAATATTGAAATACCATTATTCTTTATATCAGCGTTTTATTACATACCTAAACATTCTAATTTTAAACCAGCAAGAGATGAAATGTTGTTGATAACATCCATTTATCTTTATGAAAGCATAAACTCAAATATGTTTTCAAAAATGTAAGACCCAAATATCTCAAGACTGCCTACTAGAGAGATTTGTTACGATGGTTTTAAAAATATGTTCCACAGAATGTCTATCTCTACATTTTTCTATGTAACATAGCTCAGTTCTATATTTCACTGATAACTATACAGGCTTTATATGGCTTTACAGGCTTTATATTGACAATGCCTATATTGAGGCAGATATTGAAGTTGCTATTGCTTTTGAAAAGTATTTCACT
>DWON01010791.1:0-10553 GCA_018251015.1 Phocides pigmalion okeechobee
AGTATTTACACATAAAGGTGATAGATCTTTTGCGGTTCGACAGGGGAGGTACCATCGACCATCTCAATTTTCTGGAGTACCAACACGATATGTACGATATCTAGCTCAATTAGTGACTATTTTTATGATATCAACAAGATTTTTATTATTAAACATAGTATTGTTAGTTCATTGTGAGAAAAATATTATTTGACTAACATTCAAATTCAAATAATTTATTTCGAAAAAACACTCGACTTATGGTATATTTATTTGTTGGGATTTCCAATTTCTAACGCCTTTACCCTTAGAAACCTTGTGTTAATGGATCTGTTCTCATTCAAACCATATAAATGTTGTTTTAAATTAAAACTTCACTCATTTTTCAACTACTTTTTCTCGATACAGCCTTGATTGTAGTGTGGGCGTAAATTGATTTTCTTTAATAAACTACTCAAGTTTCCGTAGTCATCTGACTATAAAAGTAACCCTTATAAATTCAACATGTCTGTCTGTCTATCTTTCTCTTTATTCCTCTATAATTTTCTGTCCAATTTTCGCCTCTGCTTGTCGCCGGTTCTTCTTCATCCATCCGTGTTATCTTTGACCATTTTCGCTGTCTGTTTGTTCTCTCGTTTCTCTTGAGTTTGCCATCCATTAATCCGCTAGTTCCTCTATCCAACTATCATTTTTCATTCGTTCGTATTTCCTTTGACCGATCGTCTCTGTTCGACTATCTGTTTGTCCATCTATCCGTTTCTTTGTATGTCTATCCATCCATCTGTCAATTAGTCATTTTGTCAGTTTCTCTTCATCTGTCAGTTTATTTATCTGTTTTATCTGTCCACGCACAATTGTATTTTTTTTGGCTGTTCGTTTGTCCATCTGTCCGCACGTGAAATATATTCAGTTATATCAATTTGCATTCGGAATTTACCTGGTTAACTCTTATTTGGCTTCTGTTTACAATTGCGCTAAGCCATTTTGCACAATAGCGATCCGCGTAAAGCATTAAGATTATAACGAAGAGCTTTTGGATTTTAACGAAGAGTAGAAAGCCGATATACATGCTGAGTTACCCTTTGAAGGTTGTCAGATTTTCCTCCAACAATGAACAATGCCGATGACATTACTCCAGGGAACTGATAATTCGAGGCACGTAGCGTCGGGGGACAGGTTAACGTTTATTGTTTTCCACGTCAATGCCTCCCAGGGGGTAACATCACGGAGTTTCGCTGCACGGAATAATTTACACGAGAGTGACGGAAGTATTTGGCTCGCGTTTATCATTTGTTTGGTGTAAGTATTTGTAATGCTAACCGTTGTTACTGTCTCGTTTGCGTTTTTTGTCGTTTGCCACATTTAGAAGCAAAATGATTGACAAGCCTAAAGATCAATGAACAATTGAAACCATTGAACATATCTATGTCCTTTTTAACACCTTTAAAAATATGTGTACAAACCACCTTTAAAATAAATTATATATATTATATTAGAATCGTATCACAATAAAATTTTCCATTTAACATAACTGTGGGGAATCTACGCTATCATAAATTCCGTTTATACATCTATATCTTATTTCTATATGAACACGCAATGTTTATTTTACAGGAAAATGTATCTTATGAATAGAATCATAAGGTATTAATTAGATTGAAAAGCTAGAACACGCAAAAACTATCAGAATTTGTTGAAGTTTTGTTACTAATCTCTTTAGTTTGGTTCTTTATAAACGTAATTAACGACCCGTATGACGTCACATCACGTGATGTCACCATTCAATTAATATGTACTGTCCCGGGTTCAATCGTTTGACGTAGTTTTTTTGGATAAAAAATAAATATGTGTAAAGAAAAAAATTAAATGGAATTAGCAAACAAGCATGCAGTCTTAAAGGTGGGAGAACTATAGTTGGACCGGGGAGGTACCACCGCCGCCCTCATAATCCACCGTAAAGCATTATTTGTGTTTCGGTTGGAGAGGTACGGTTGCCGACTACACTTAGAAACGAGGCGACTATCTTAGTCCTCAGGAGTAGCAACGTATCTACATTCGAGCTTAAATAGGATTTCATTGTGTTTGTGGTTGTACATGAGTGTCTATGGGCTGCTACTACTTAAAATCAGGTAGTTTGCATGCTCCTTTGCCACTCTTCTCACACAAAAAAGTCAATGTAATGATGAGTGGTCACTGGCCCCGTGGACGATATCCTATTCCATATAGAAAATGACTCTCACTTGAAGACGACCACAGATGCTTTTCTATTTCTGAGGACTGAGGTAGTCACCTTGCTTCAAAGTGTAGCCAGCAACCGCACCTCTCCAACGGAAACACAAGTATTTATTTAGTGAATCAAACTTACAGCTAACATGACATTCATTAGTTAGCGTACTTATAAGATAAAAGTAATATTTTACGGCGAAATATGGGGGCGGTGGTGGTACCTCCCCGGTCGAACTATATTTCTTTCACTTTTAATTCCGCTTGTCTACCTTTTCGTTAGTCAAAGCACCTTATCTACATGTTTACATAAACGCTTACTATCCGGTAAAATTTGAAGTTCCATATAACACATTAACGGAAAATTTATGAACTATAACAAGTTATTAAGGCCCATAATAACGAGTTTTATGATATTCTACCAAAAAATAACAGCTCGTTTCAATCACTCTAAGATACGGCCTCGTAAACTTTATACGCTTGTCTCACCGTCAGAGAGTTTAGAATTGCGTTAATTATCTTACTATCAAAAAGGTGGTCCTACACCGACGTAGGCAAAGATTTGTAATTTTTTTATCATGAAAAAGTAACACAGCCCTTGGACAACCACGTCCAATCTCAAACAGAACATACTGTTGAGGACTAAGTAGGTCGCCTCGAATAATGTGTATCCGCCAACCACACCTCTCCAACCGAAATACAATACATTAAGAATATGTTGCTTTACGGCGGGTTATGGTGGTGCCGCACTGGGCGACTTCTAACGGCTTTACCATCTTTCAATACTACTACGTCTGAAAAGCCGGGAATTTTTCCACAAGATGTACCAAATTAGGGCGTCGTGCTAGAGAATATACATATAAATACCGGTTGCGTTCGTTTCGAGGTCCCACAAGCACAGAGGGAGGCTACCGAGGGGTTTACTAGAGAGTAAAAATCCCACGTAACCTGCAATTTTCCCCACAATACTGGATATCATTGAAAAGTATTTTCCCCCCAACAATGAAAAATCACACACTTGCACACACAAATGGATACATGCACGAACACATGCCCATACACACAAATACATATTCACATGCATTTTCGTTTAAAAAAAACAATATATCATTCAATTTCTACATTATCGCTTGTAGTCTCTCGTACGTAGTTGAACAGCGCTTTCCAGAGTAACTTCTGCCATTATCGCTTGTCGTTTCTCGAAGGTGGTTGAACAAGGCCTACCAGGCTAGCCTGGATTTAGTTTGAACTTTTATCCTTGTAAATATGGGAAGGACGTCTCAAGGACAGTGGAATGACAGGAATAATGGGTTGCGATTAATCTGGGGCTTGGCGTTCTGTAAAACCTGGCCTAGTTGCGGTCACAGGGGTATGTTGATTCGGATACAAATCTGTGACGTGTTTATTTATCCCCTTTCATCTGATTTGGCTCCCTCTGTTATTTTATCTGAATCTAGGTTAAGGCGCTTACGATTAAATAAACACAGTGGCATTAGGAGAAACGAGCGATATTTTTGTTCCTCGCGATTATTGTGTGTTCCTATCTGTCTATGAGCCTTAAAATGTCTGTATGTGTTACGTATTTACTTAGACTCGATTGCGTGCGTGCGTGCGTGTGAGCATGTATGCGTGCGTGCGTGCGAGCGTACCTACGTTTGTGCGTGTGTATAATATTCTGTGTGTATGTGTGTGTGTGTTTATAAAACCTGTTTTTACTTTTATGTGCTTAAACATTTATTCTTAATATTTTCAGAAAAAGGAGTTTTTGATAGTCGGACACAATTGGATGGGTGACTATAGGTGGGAACAATTTCATTCGTGTTTCCGTGCAACTATGACATGTTACACAGACTGTCCCAGCTGTTTTATAAAGACACCTGTCATGAAACTGTGTCGAAGTCTTATAGTCGAATGTTTTCAACATTAGATTTATAGATCGGGTACTAACTCCAATAAAAATAGTTCCAATTCGGAATTGCAGATACCACTCTGTATTGGACTACGTGGGGAAGTAATTTTCAGAACTTACCCAATAATTAAGCACGCGTCTCTCCTTCGGGATAGGGCCGGGAACAAAGCTATCCCAATACAAATGTTTATTGTGCAGTTTGTAAACTTTTGTTTGATAAACCTAATAGAATTAGTTTCAATTCACAATTGAAGAGATCAATTTGTTTGGACAGCGTGGAAAAGTATACTGTAGGTCTTGCCAAGTTACTTAGGCACGCGTCTCTCCTTCTGGATAAGACCTGGAAGCACTGCAATCCCAATATAAATGATTACTGTACAGTTTAAAAACATTTGTTTGATAAATTGAGTGCTTACTCCAATAGAAATAGTTCCAATTCGGAATTGCAGATACCAATCTGTATTGGACAGCGTGGAGAGTACACTTTAGGTCTTACCCGGTTATTTAGGTACGTGTCTCGCCTTCTGGGTAAGATCTAAAGCCCAGCAATCCCAATATAAATGAGCTATTCATTACTGTAAAGCTAAATTATTCTTTAACTTCCCTACTGGGATCTATCTAATGGTCAATTACAATTTCCCCGGATCGCCGAGGCAGTTTAAATTAAAATATACATTTTAATCTAAGCTTGACACTTATAGTGTATTTGTACTTATAGAATTATTTAATCAGAGTTATTCTAGACTTCTTTTTCCCGTGTGCCATTGTTCATACTTTTCAAAATATATTCCATAAAATTATACTATGCGTTAACCTAGATATATATTTAAAGCAAATCCATACAAGGTAATGAAAATTCAACAGAATTCAACAGATTTTTCATTTTCAACTTTACCCCTGCATGGGGGAGTTTTCAAAATGTCTTTTCCATTGTAATATGTCTTTTATATAACGTTAGTAAGCATTGTTATATAGAGGACATATTTGTAAAATTTCAGTATTCTATGTTTAGGGGTTTGCGGCTAAGCGATGATCTTTTGACACAGTCACGTTCCTGTTAATATATAAAAGATTACCTTTGACTCGTTTATTTGCCTGGAAAATATAAGCTTTATCATCTTTACATAGCCTATATAGAAATATTAGATTCGTAAAATACTGCTTAAAAAGCTGAATAATCATTATTTTTGATCTTTGCTCAGTTCCAATCTTAATACGGAGCCGAGATGTAAGGTACCGGTATTTTGTGCACTAAACAATAATACGTAGTAAGATAATACGTAGGATGTAGTACTTAGATCCTAGGACGTTGTACGCGGGACCTAGGAAGTAGAACTTAAAATGTAGAACCGAAAACGTAGGACGTAGAACGTAGAATGCAGAACGTGGAACGAAGAACGAAGAACGCAGAATGCAGAACGCAAGATGCAGAACGAAGAACGCAGAACGCAGATAGTAGAACGCCAGACGCAAAACGTAGGATGAAGGACGTAGGACGTAGGACATGGTACGTACGTACGTGTACATAGTACGTAGTAGGAACAAAGGTATCGACATTAAATAAAGTTACATGAAGCGGAAATGAAACGACTTTATAAAGTCGAGACTAAATGATTTAAATCATCCTCCATTTAACTCCCGTCGTAATCCGTCAGCACGCAAATTATAACTTCACCGGATTAGCATCCAAGTGGTAAATTAAACTACACTACGTTTTAATCTGAGTACTTAACAGTTACAGTAACGGTGTTCAAAAACTAATATAGGTTTGTTAGAGTAGCTCTTTAGATATATTTAGATTAAAAGGTGGTAGAGCCTTTAGAGCTTGCCCGGGGCGGCACCACCGCCACCCTCATAACCCGCCGTAAAGCAACACGTATTGTGTTTCGGTTGGGGAGGTGTGGTTGCCGGATACACGTTATTGGAGGCGACCATCTTAGTTCTCAAGAGAAGGAACTTCTGTTCTTTTTGAGATTGGACGTTTTTTTTTTTTTTTATTGTGAAAGAGTAAGAAACGGGCATGCAGGCCACCTGATGTTAAGTGATCACTGCAGCCCATTGACAACCACGTGCAATTTGAAAAAAAATATGATACAGTAGCTCTTACTGATGTCCGCAAAAAGAGTAATTTTTGATTTGAAAATGGAAAATGTTCTGAAATTAGTTTTTTTGTGTTTGCTGCCGCATAAGTCTTTCATTGATTATCAAATCTATAACTGACACTAATGCAAGAGAAAAACAAGATCGCGTAGCAGCTCCTCAACTCCTCTAGTTGGAAGATTCCATCCGAACAAACGTACATATATATGTCCATTGCAAGTTAAATAGAAGTTTGTAAAAATGTTTACCGTAACACCATACAAAAACACATCGCGTGATCTTACCAAACCTCTTTTACGTTTCATATCAAAATCTGATTTGTAAAGCGGTTAAACAATTTCAAGTAACCTTATTTTGTGCACTTAATGTTTATACTTCAGTTGCAAAACGTGGTTTGAGCTTCCATAGAATCGTTTTTGTTTTCTCATGGTTTTTTTTATACGAGAAGAGTAGTAAACGAACATGCAAACCACCTGATGTTAAGTAGTCGCAGCGCATAGACATCAACGTACAACCACAAATACGACCGAAATTCTATCTGAGCTCGAACGTAGATGCGTTGCTACTCCTGAGAACTAAGATGGTCGCCTCGCTTCAAAGTGTAGCCGGCAACCGCATCTCTCCAACAAAAACACAAGTAATGCTTTACGGCGGATTATGAGAGCGGCGGTACCTCCCCGGTCGAACTGTAGTTCTCCCACCTTTAAAATCTATTAATTAGCATGGATTTCCGCAAAGTAACGCCTGATACTATTAACTACCTATTAATTTGTATTAGAAAGAAAAAAAACATACCAAAAAACATTGTGTCCGCTATACTACCGCACGGTGCTATAGGCGTTAAATCTGCGTCGTACGTGAACGGGTTACAGCTATCTGATGGTGTTGGCGACAGCAATCCTCTTAGTTGATTGTCATCCCTCAAAACATATTGTTTCTATGAGATAAATCTAGCAATAATAGTGATAGTCTAGCGGTTATAATTCCGGCTTGTATGTCCGTCTATTTAGAGGTAATCCAATACAGATCAAGACTCAACAGTGGCGAGACAGTGTTGTCTTCCTGGACATGGGCTCCCATGGTTAACCTGGAAATCTTTGAATAGACTCAGAACCCAGGTTGGCCGAAGCAAAGAAAACCTGTTCAGATGGGGATTCTTGGACGTCTCGAGTCTGAAGTGCGTGTAGTTTTGACCCACAAACAATGAGACCCTTAGTATCTTGCCCTTCCTGTCCCAACATCTGCACGATGCAGGATTTGATGGGATGCCGTAGCTATATGGCTGAACACTGGGCCGACACAGTGTAGACTACCATCGACAACGCTAAGAAGAAGATGCCGGTGTCTCACACAAATGGTTCAGGGTATACCTTGCCACACTCATTGATTTTTATAAATTCTGCGCATATTAGAAATCAGTTATCACTCCTTTGCGTACTTAAGAGTCAATAAAGTTCTCAAGATGCCTGAAGTCCACCAACCCGCACTTAGCAAGCGGGAACTTTGAACTAAATCTTATTGCGAGAACCATGCTTTACTTTGAGACGGTAAAAATAAAAAGTCGCAAATAAAACGTCAAATTAAAATTACCTTGATTTGACGTAGTCCTCTGAAGTCTGATTATAATTTGTCAATTCGTAGTAAATAATAATATCACCTATTAGTGGTTCAGACAGAGTCACTTTTGACACACATAAGTTGCAAATAGTGAGATTATTATTATTCAAATAATCTATACATGTTTCAGGGTTTTCAGATCCGTCTGCCCTCGTACAATTTGTGTAGTCCACTACAATTTCTTTCTCTTCCTTTATCGTCTAAAAAAATAATGTTATTAAATATACTTGTGTATACACAAGTATGTACATTGCTGTACGATTGAGACGCGATGAGTACTGAAAAAATAGCCAATGAGAGACTGCTACGTGACGTTAACGGTTTCATTGCGGCTACAACACTACTATGTAATTCTGGACGCGACAACTGAATTTGTCCGTACAACACCTGTGTTCAGTCAACACAAATTCAGTCTAATCAAATTAGCTCCAGTTTAGAGCCGCCTCCCGCAATACTGACCCGATGTACATCCGCGCCGCGGGGTAAGTGTTAACTTTACCTACATAAAAAGGGTAAAAAAATATTTTTTTCTCCACCCTGTTCTAATAATAATAAATTTTCCGTAGCAGTATATTTTTATTAGTTGATTGTATAAAAAATCTTACAAGTTCGTATTTTTACATTTTATTATATAACGGGTATTCATATATTCATTCATGTATATTCGCTTTTTAATTGCCGATATTTCGGACCTGTTGTATGGCTGGTTATCTGGTTGCATAAAAACTATAAATTCCGCGTTTATATTAGTTTGAAATCGTATAGCGTTGGGTATTGTTTAAAAATCCGGTGTTCGACTTAAATTATTACCTGAGGACTCCATGACATCAACAGAATATATCCAATTATTACAAATAATGATCCAATTGCAATTGCAATCGCATGTATGTAATTGTGTATTGTCTTCTTTATTCTTTTCTCTGAAATATATAAAATTAGCTGTAACTCGTCCGCTTCACTGAGAATTTTGATTTTTTTTTATGAACAATTATTAAATTTATAAATTTTAAAGATGGTAGAGCCGTTAAAGCTTGCCCGGGGCGGCACCACCGCCACCCGCATGACCCGCCGGAAAGCAACATGTTCTTCGTGTATTGTGTTTCAGTTGGGGAGGTGTGATTGCCACACACATTACTGGAGACGACCATCTTAGTCTTCAAGAGTAGGAACGCATCCGCGTCCATCCTTAAATAGAACTTCTGTTCTATTTGAGATTGAACGTGGTTGTCCATGGGCTGCAGTGACACTTAACATCAGGTGGCCTGCATGCCCGTTTCATACTCCTTCATAATAATAAAAAAAAATGTCACTCCTGTTTGAGGTTGTATGTGGATGTTGGTGCTGGTTTGCTAGTCATATAATAAAGATAATTTTGATTTTTTAAATTATTGTGAAATTATCAAGTTTTAGTTCTTGAACTTTATTTGATTACTTATCAGGTGGCCTGCATGCTCGTTTGCTACCCTCTCTCTTGTTATTACTATGTAACGAGTACTGGCAATTATACACCCATTTTTAGTGTGAAGCAATTTTTCTGTTTGGATGGAAAGGTCTTGTCGGCTCTTACAATTAAGAAGACTATCTTAGTCCTCAGGAGTATCGCATCTGAGATCGATTTCTAGTTGATCTCCTGTTTCATATTAGATCAATGATCCGGTCCAGCTTCGCTCGGGTAATAGGGTTTATATTTACTTACATTATTTTTCTTTCATACGTACATCCGGTCATTACGTAGTTGCAAAATCTAATAATTATAAACATCTATTTCGAACGACGAATGAATTACTATATTGAATTTAACTACTTAATTTATCGTCTAATTTACAAACAAAACATAACTTATTATGCACTAAAACCCTCCTCGGGGATCACTATCTGTTGTTGAAAACTTTGAGCAAATTCGAACGGTACTTTTTGAGTTTATCGTGAACAGACAGACAGACGGGGGACGACGGGGGACTTTGTTAAATATTTAGAGATTTAGTAACTATTACAGTTAGTTACAGTTGACCATGAGCGTTTGCAACCAGCAGGTCGACTGTATACCAATATACCAAAATAAATATTTTCTAAAAAAATATCGACTAAATACGTCCCCATCTGTGTCTGTAGCCCCAAAAACAAAACAAACGCAATATTTTGTTATTTAAGCACATTTTATATAAAAAGCTGAGAGGATTTTTCAGAACCCTTTTTGTGAAAATTCTTTTCCCGTTTTCCGGTTGTCAGTAAATTATTCTCTTGAGTACACGGATTGGGTTGGGTTAAAGAAAGACTATTCAGTTTTTAGAAATATTTTCGAAAAAAAAAAATGGTTGAAACCCCCACTGGGCCACCTTGACATGGTGGGGGGCTTAGAGGAAGGAGATATTAACATGACGATATCACCTAGATCATGTACCTCTTTAGGAGCGATCCGATGTATTTTTGCCATTAACACCCTGGAAAATACCCTCTCCGACTAACGGTCCCACTTTCCTATCCTTACCTACAACTATTTCTTGTTTTTCTTGTCTATTAAAAAAATGTTAATGGGAGTAATGTTAAGAAGAGAATATAATTTGCGGCCGCTGCCCGGGGGTCGCCGGGGCACGTCTGGAGCCAACGCTGGACGTCTCAGTATGTGAACCGTTGGCGGTGGGGGACTGGACAGGCGGGGTCCCCCCGAGAAAAAGACTACAGCCCAAAGGCATCCCTCATCATCGTCATCACTTACATCCTCCCC
>DWON01010792.1:0-10553 GCA_018251015.1 Phocides pigmalion okeechobee
TTTTTTTGGCGGGGGGGGCGGGGGGGGGGGGGGGGGGGGGGGAGTTTAAAAGACTAAGACCCTGCTTTCGTAATATTTGAATCATCGTCATTTAAGAAGTAAAGGATTTATTAAACAATAGATTGAACCGAACCTTCTTTAAAGTCGTTGTTTTGAAACTCGTTGATACAAAAAGCGTCACGATAAACAAAGACATATATTATGTATTGTAAGGAGTAGGTGTGGCGCACTCGCCGGGTACCGCCGCGCGCGCGTGGTGCGGCGGGAGGCGCGGGGGCCGCCCCCTGGCCGAGAATTGTCGTTGGAGCGTACGTGTGCGATTGAGCTCTAACAGTACGTATAGATTTGACGAGAAAATGAGATATAATACATTACACAGTATTTCATACTGAATGATATGTAATATAACATTTTATATTAAAATATAAAATGTTTATGAGCATGATAAAAAATAAACCTTACATTTATCGTAATTACTCCTGATACTCTATAAGTCTATATCCACCTCAATCTCTCGTAGGCTACACACACACACACATTTTTTATTTCTGATATTTCCTAATGTCTGTCAATACCGTGTGGTGACAAAATCTGTTGTTTTACACCTTTTTTAATATTATAATATTTTATATATTTACAATGGCGAAAATCTTAAACCTAATTATAATAAAAGCCTAACCTAAACAATCTAAAAGGAGTCCGTGTTCATGCGGCATGATTACAAAAACGCTAGCTGCATTCTCGCGTTGAATAGCAATCGCAATTCTCTGCGCGAGATGCGAACCAGCCCTCTTGTCACCGGCGGCGTCGATCAAACGTTTGTTTGAAAAATTTTACACGTGTATATATTTTCGTGGGTACTTAAGTGGTAATGGTTTAATTTTTCTTTCCTTAGGTTTAGTAATTTTGACGAAAAGTGAGGTTTAGCAATTACGGCGTCGGGGCGAAGTACTGAAATGATATTTTTATATTATAGTTAGTTTTCTAGTTAGGTATTGTGATTTATATATACATTTTAATATTTTCATTCCTCGGCTAGTCTATGTAAATTCTTAAATTTGAATGTTATTGTAAATATTTTTTTAATAATACCCATTTTGCCCTTAGGATAAGGAACGCACTTTTTCGATTAGTTTTTGGTATTATTGATACATTTGTAAACGTATGTAAAAATTGCATTTTTAGAAAAAATGATAAACCAATTACAGCATACTGATCTAACATATTGGATTTAAAAAGGCAAATTATATTGAAAATCTAATTAAAGTTAAGTAGTGCATCGGTTATATAAAAATCTGTACGTAATTAAAAAAAAAGTTTAAAATCATTTATCATGTTATTAATGTAAACCAATGCGTCGATTATTGAAAAAAACGGTTTTTTTATTAATAATTTACATTAAGTAATGCGTCGACTATTTGAAAAAACTGTTCTATTTCAAAGTATTAAGCCGTGCACAACAAGTTAAAAAATATATATTTTACCTAAACAAATGCTTCGTCTACTTAAAAAACAGCTTTTTTAAACTTTTAAAGTCGGCTACTTTAAAAAAAAAACAGTTTTTTTTTATTTTAAAGACCTAATACAGTGCACAAAAAAGTTCAAATATATTAATTAAAAAATCCAATAAATACAATTCATAATATTATTGTATTATTATATATTATATAGTTAGCATGTAATATATTATGTATATGTATATTGTATTTTTGAAATCACAAACAATTGTTTGTGATTGAAGACCACATGTACCAACGAATTGTCCGCGTAGTTTTTTTTATCATTTTATACCTGGTTTTAAATTAAGTGAATTATATAGGAAATAAAAAATAAATAAAATTATAATATTGTTCAACAATAAGATAATATTCGTGTTTTCCCGTGGAATTGGACTTGTAATGTATAATTAATTCATGTATATTTAGAAAAGCGTGTGCGTTATTTGTATTTTACCATATTTTTCCGTAGATAAATCTAATTTTAGATCTGAGCTTTTGCACAAAACTCTCTTTATTTATTAAATTTTCACGTTCTGTCTGGATTTTTTTAAATATAACATAGTTATAATATAACTCTTACATATAGAAAAAATACTCTACGTCGCTCTAAATGATCACTTGTTTTAAAGGAGAATGAAAATATGGTTAGGGATTCTAAATATCATTTTAAACTAATATCATCGCCGTATGTAAATTTTATTATATAACGGGTAATGACGATAAACGATTATTAATTGCCGTTATTTCTAGCCGGTGGCATGGTTTTTGGTCACAGCTAAAAACTGAGTTTTTAACCCACGATTAACGATTCCTAATTGCTGATATTTCGAAACAGCTGCATGGCTCATAGTCAGGTTTTGAAAACTCAATTTTTGGCAACGACCGAGCCATGCAACTGGTTGTACCCGCTACATGGTAAAAATAACGCTTTAGAGATTTTTCTTCACAAAGTTCTCAAAGATTTGTAGTCAGCTCATTTTCTTGGTGGTGGACTATGACCTAACCCTTTTAATTCTGAAAGGAATGTACCATCATTCTGGATTGAAAGAATAATCAATACCATAAAGTAGCTGTAATAGTCATCTATTTCTTCACCATATAAAAAATAAAAAATACTTAAATATATATAGATAAGCGTCCATTATAGTACCTACTTACTCTGACTAATTTACATTTAAATTGACCAATTGTTTCATTTTAAACAGGTATATGTAAGTCAATTTAATCTCAGTAATTCTATGTTTAATTAAGATTTTGATAAGCCTTAAGATTGAAACTTAATTGTCAAGAAAGCACAAGCAATGCTTCCTATACGCAATAAAAGTGTATGATACTTTTTAGATTCGAAAAAAATTGAGAACCCGACCTTACCACCATCTTTAACCCTTTCCCCGCGGCATAAACATTGTCGTGTATTGCGCGGCGCAACGCGCTTGCGGCTCGTACACACCTGTGTTGTACGTACAGATCTGTATGGATTACGGGCGAACACAAGTGCCGTGTTTATGTCGACGCTACAATACTTGGGGCGAACATTACATTCGTGTATTCATAGATGATATACACATGCTAAAAAATACAATATTACAGTAAATTTTCGGCGTATCTTCAGACTAGAAAATGCTGCTCCAATTTAGCCTCCCTTAACGCTGACAAAGTGTTAAAAAGCAGACGTAATTTATACTTAAAAAATTGGTCAGCGTCATTTATTGTTTTTTTAATCACTTACGGCCTTGGATTCCCTATCTTGTTTTTTATAACGATTATAACCGCTTTGAATCCTTCCAACTTTACATTATTTATGCTTTCATTTAATTATATAATTATATTCTCTATTACGTCGTTATTCATATATATCAGTTATAAATCCCTTTTTTGTTCTAGTAAACCATAGACAATCATCCGTCTTTTTAAACCACAATGCAAAATATTTTAAGCAAGATATTTCGATACATTATGATTTTAAAAGATATACGTAAGGTCATAAGACAGGGGAATGATAGCTTTGTCGGATGTTTTGCTAATTCACTCCCTCAGAATTAAAAATATACTTAAGCACATAATAATATTGATCTAATAATATTGATATGTACTTATTATTATGTATAAGGTCGAACATTCGAAGGTTTATAGTATTCTTCAGCAGTTTTTGGAAAATATTCCGAGGCCCTATTTCACATTAAACAGATTATTTTGTTTCTATCTATAATTAATTATGTCAATAAATCTAGATATTAGAATTAATTATAAAAATACTGATCTTAAAACTATAATAATTCAATTGAATTGCATTATTAATGTTTTTGCTACATTTCAAAACTTCTTCTGAGAGAATCAAAACTTATGCACAAAAATATTATTTTTTATAAAACATGCACATTTTAATGTATAATAATTCTAGTAAGATCAATTTCACTTAAAACATTAATTTTAAAAATATGATTTTTTCTTTGTCGGAAATATTAAGGATTTGACCACTATTTAAATACATTTTTATTATAATAATGTGTACTAATTATTAAGTGTATGCCCCCAATATCCGGCTTAGACATTTTAAATGAAAGGTTATTTCCGGTAGTCTGTAAAAAGTATATTTTTAGTGTATTATTTATGTATACAAATTAAAAAAAAACCCTGCTACACATTTTTTGGCATAATGACCCTTTGGTGTAAATAAAACGTGGCATGGTTATTAGGTATCAAGAAATATCGAAAGCATTTAAAAAACTTCATTGTTCATGTATCGTACATTAATATATCGCAACTTTAAAACAAAAGGGCCACAAATCAAAAATATTCAAAATCCTTTTTATTTTAAAAATTCAAATTTTGTCGGTCACATATCCGAATCAACCATTAAAATCACAATAAAAATATGTTTCTAACAGTGTATAACAACTTTTTATCAGTTTTAAAATTACAATGCAATTATACAAGAACTGATTTTGAAACTTTGAATGGACATGTAAAATTAGGTGTATTCGCGTTGTGGCCCTTTTGTATTGAAGTAGCGATATGCGGAATGAAGACAGAGTAGTTTTCGAACGCTTGTGGCGCCATCATCACGTGGGAGGAAGTTTTTTCTTTGATTTTTAATAGAAGCAATGAAGTCTACGTGTCCAACCACTGAAGTATTATTGATCCCACCTCTGTCTTTCATATTTCAAAACGTCTCCAAAATTACAAGGATGCATCTAAAACTTCCATTATGAATTCTGGACAGTTATAAGTTATCTTGATTGTTTTTACTTTAACTTTATTACATTATTTCTTGATAGAAATCAGTAATAATTATAAAACATTTTAAAATAATACATGTGTATATTTCAAAGCATGATTTATGTCCACCGTCCCTCCCGAATAGGAAAAAGTAAAGGGATTAAAAATATATACCATTACTATTAACTATCTTACAAAATCTTATTTTGTATAAGTTTTATGCAAGTCAATAATTTGGTTTGGATTTTCAGACCCGGAAATATCCTTTAAAACTATTATTTTTAGAAATGGTAACATTGCGTCTTCATCCTTGGCAAGCGAATGGTCCAATTATTACATTGCCTTTAAATGTTGTGATAGATGATTAGGGGAATGCTTTTAAATATATATATATTATATGAAATCCAAGTAGGTTTTAAACACTTATAAAGTTTTAAAATTAATATTAATTAATATTTGAATCGGTACGCTTTTGTGAAAGTCCAAGGCTACTAACGTTTTGCGATCGGTTACATTTTGTAAGTTTTGCAAATGCTCACAAATTTTGACAGCTGTCAAATATTAAAAAAAAATGTCTAAGAATGCGCTAACGTTAAATGTCTAAGTACATTTTATTGAAATAAATATACATACTTACAATCAATTAACGTTGCTATATAAAGCTTGATAAATATTATGTTTATATATGTAGGGTTTTATACATGTACCTTACTCGGAACACAATTAAATTGGTTGCATAACCTTTCTAATAAACCTAAGGCTTTTAGCAAGGCAGTATTGTAAATTTACGTGTACACCACTAAATATACATAGCACAAACTTATTGTATGTACGATTTTACGTGTTTGTGTGTATGAACAGTTTGAGTACTGTGGTGACGGTGTGAGTGAGTACTTACCCAATATATTTGGCATTTCTAAAAGTATTGTATTTTAACATTATTTAAAAATATATTTCGAGTTCTAAGTTCCACTATGATAGTCATTTTTGTGAACTTTTTTATTGAATTGACTTTATCTAAGTCTCCTATTATATTATATATCATATGCCCATATTTTTAGACCTTACATAGATTCCGTTCCATAATTTAAGCAAAATATGTAAGCATTTGCAAAATCGTTTCAAGTGAACGAAGAATTTTCAGAAATTTTATTGTAAATGTGTAATTTATTCATTTCTTAATCGAAGTCAATGAATAAAAATCTTATTATATTATATTATATCACTGAATATGTCTTTTTATAATACCCGTAATAAAGAACTTATAGTTTTATCATACCAGTAATATTTATTTTTATTATATAAATTTTACAATATAAAGTTTTACGATAACAATGATTATATTAACTGTGTTAATTACTTTTTGGTCAATCAAAAATAAAAAACGAAATGAAATATTTCACTACATTTATTTCGTAATTACAAACTTGATAAAGTGCGCAACTTTCCATAAACAAGTTAATAATGTGTTTTTAATAGCAGCAATCATTTAATTATGCTTCGTTATCCGACCTTTTCACTCAGTTCTATCGGATGGTTAACTATCATTAGATTCAAAATTAACGGGTGTTTTTGCGTCAAATGCCACATAAGCTGGTTCAAAAGTACCAAGTTTATCATCTGACTCTTCATCTTTTGGCGCAAATCTGGCAGGATTACTTGTATCCGATTTATGGCCATCTGATACGAGACTAAAACGAGTGCTTCTCCCCAAAGCTCCACTAGGTGGCACATTTTTAACTGGAGCATCAACTTCTGGTCCAGTATTGGCTGGTACAAAGTAATATCCAGAAGATAACGCCCCTGGGGAATCATTTGCAGGTGTTTGTTGATTTGCATAATTAAAATTTACAGGGATGTATACAGGATTACCCGTACTTCCTGGATTTCCCATATTACTTCCAGGATTAACGTAATCTGGATGCACAACATAAATTAGATTAGGCTGAGGTCCACTCAAGGGCACGAAGACTTTTGCAGGATCATTTCCTTCAGGATTACTAGGGCCAGAAGTTTCTGGGCTCCACATAATAACACCAGGGACATCTGTGTTGGTACTAAAATCATCTGATTTATTTCCAGTCGACTCGTTTGAACCTTTACCATCAGTACGTACAAACGTCCCTATAGTGTTCAATAATCCTGACATGATGTTTTGAATAGTTTGTCCAATTACTATAATTCCCACACCTGTTCCTGGTAAAGCTGGTCGTAACGACAAGGTGTTGGCAGGGGTATAGTAGATATAATTTTGCTGCATTGACAGTGGTTGTCTCAGATTTCTATTGTTCAGGCGATTGGTAACAGACTGGATGGAATTAGAAAGGGTTTCCAACAGATTTATAGGTCTACTGATGTCCAGTCCGAGTCTAAACCCATTCTCGCGAAGAGGTAGGAGCTCAGGACGCCCGTATACTGCTAGGAATAAGGTACTGAAGAAGAAAACCTGAAAAAAATCGATAAAATACAAAGCTATGCTACGTATTTTAATACTATACAGTGCTATCCAGTATAATACAAATAATCTTTATTTAACACCACTTCAAAAAATAATAAGAGAAATATATCAAACGACGGTAATATACAAAAGGCAGTCTTATGTAGCGATCCCTGCCAAACAATCTTTGGGTCGAAGATAAAATGAAATTACATAAGCAAAGGGTAGCGGCGTAATACAAAGAGAATTTATTAATATTTTCAACATTCCTTTTCTTAAGTGATGGTTTAAATTTCCTCGTAAAGCCAATGGTTATTGTTAAAACGTTCGAGAAGAAGAAGCGTTGCAATGTGGCTACAAATTAACCCTTATTTTTAACGACCGTTCAAAATTATTTCACAGCCTGTTTTACAAAACAAAATTTGTACTTATTTAGCTACTTTCAGTCAAACTTTTACTTGTCAGATGTACAGGAATAAATAAAATTAAAATTTCAAGCGTCAATCTAAACTGCAAATATAAAAAGATAAATCTACATACAAGATATTAGACAATAATTATAAATTTAAACGTACAATACTGCATTTAAATAGCTGCCGTTGGAATAAGTTCCCAATCCTGGCAACATTATCACAAAAAAAAGCTTGTAACTTGTCCACACCTGCCGTGTACATACAAATCTGTACGGATTACGGGCGAACACAAGTGATGTGTTTACGTCGCGCTACAAGACTGCGGACGGACATTAAGTCTGTGTATTCTTCGATGTTACACGGACGCTATAAATAACAATATTTCTGTGAATTATCAGAGTCTTTCCAGTCTAGAGAAAACATATCCAGTTTAGTCCGACTTCCGCAAAACTGTCTCTGTGTAATACCTATATGAGCGCCGCAGGGAAACTATTAAATATATTTTTATTAAATACCTGTATTACTCGTCCAGACGCCATCGCAGTTGCCACCGGAATACAACCTACAAATGATACCAGTCTGTCATCAAAAAATCGTTCGTCTAACAATTAAATATCGATTTATTAGTAATATATCCACAATTTGATCCTAATGTGTTTAGATATTAAATAAATAACAAAAATATGCGTATGGCATAACCCCAGTACAGTATACCATATCAAAATGATAATTAGGTATTTAGTGTATTAAGTTTAACATTTGAATGAATAATAATTAATTTGTTACGTTTATATTTGTCGTGTCATAATTTTGTAACATCAAAATACATTTTTTATGTGAGAAGAGTAGCAAACGAGCATGCAAACCACCTGATGTTAAATAGGTACATATACATCCGCGTACTACCACAAACACGATTGAAATTCTATCTGAGCTCGAACGTAGATATGTTGCTACTCCCGAGGACTAAGATGGTCGCCTCGCTTCAAAGTATGGCCGGCAACAGCACCTCTCCAACCGAAACCCATTAATACTTTACGGCGGATTATGAGGGCGGTGGTGGTACCTCCCCGATACAACTATAGTTCTTCCTTAAAATATAATAATGTGTCTTTTTTATTGCGAAAGAGTAAGAAACGGGCATACAAGCCACCTGGTGTTAAGTGGTAACTGCAGCCCATGGACAACCACGTCCAATCTCTAATAGAACAGAAGTTCTATTTAAGGATGGACGCGGATACGTTCCTACTCTTGAGGACTAAGATGGTCGCCTCCAATAATGTGTATCCGGCATCTTATTTACTATAGCTCCCGTTGTTTTGAATGTTTGTATATTTCATGTTGTTTTAAGCAACACTAAAACTTGCTGCAATATTCATTGAAGAGCTTCAACGCGAAGTAAAAGCTAGTTGTATATATTTTTACGCGTGCAAAACCACGCACAGAGTCTAGCTTAGAATAAACCTGTTATCTACTGTTACTTTATTGTTACTTAATATTTTGCGGTCTCCTAATTATTAATCCTGTGGTTATTGACATGCATTGATAATGCAGAAATACCATCATTAATATCTATTGTTGCTCTCATAAAATAGAAGTTGAAAACATTAGTTGTTAGATTTTTATCAGTTTATCTGTTTGCCTGTGTGTTTGTGCGCGCTAATCTCAAAAACGGCTTAAGCTATTTCGATGGGGTTTTCATAAATATATTGTAATAAGCTTCACTTTATGTCCGATTGGAAGTCCAAAAGTCCAAAAGAAGAAAGACAAAACAACTTTTGTTAGACATCTGAATCCCCTAAAATTAAATCCATTTAACGAAGTCGCGGAGAAGCTAAATAAGGAAGTATTTGACAAATAAAACAAGTTATTGTGAAAGGCAGATAGATATATTCAGTCTTATAAATAAGTAAGTATTTACAATATGTACATAATTAAAGAGTAACTATAATAAGTGACCAATTCTTAACCTAATACTTAATTTCTAACAATCAGTATCCATTGTCCGTAGCCGTGTCGTTTGTAAATAACAAGCAAGTAATAAATGTAGGGTAGATACCAAATATTGACGACAATTACACGGTATTGTAATACCCTTAACATTTACAATACCATCAACAATTACAATACCGTCAACGGTTACAATACCATCAACAATTACTATACCATCAACATTTCCAATACCGTTAACACTTACAATACCATCAACAATTGCAATACCGTTGACACTTACAATAGTGTTATTAGTTACAATACCATCAATAATTACAATACCGTTAACAGTTACAATATCATGTAATTGTTATCAAAATTTGGTATTTTAATTATACTATTAAAATTGCGTATTGAAATAATATATTTTATCTTTTTATGACATTAAATCAATAATGAACAGGGGTTTTACGTGAAGTCAATTTTATATGAAAGTCAATGCTTTGATACGTTTGAGAGCTAAAATGGTCGGCTCATATCTACGAGACCTCGCCATTTTTCTAACGAAATGTAATAAATGCGTTGCGATAGCATGGCTGTAGCGATGGTACCTTCGCAGTCGAACCGTGCAAATATTTATCTTACAATTTTAAATATATAATCTGTTAACAATTAAAATTCATAGAAGAAGATTTTAAAGAGATACTTATGTATTTAGGGTAAAGTCACAAAATATTATAAATGTTGGTGATTTTTGTTAATTTATGGAAATTTTACTCAGAAAATGTGATGTTTATGAGTGCATTTAGAGTAGTAATAAGGTTTTCTGATCAAAGCGTCAATGTCTTCAGGTGTGTAGTGTTCCTTGCATCCACACTCCTTGGAGCCATCGCCGGTGATAGAACTGTGCGCGGGTGTTACTGCACTCACAGGCCTCACAACGCTGGTCGTTGGTGATCTATGTGAAAGCAATGCCTGTTCTTGAGCCCTCGTGTTACAGAAGTTTTAGTGGCTATAACCTTTTTTTTATGAAAAAATTAATACGTAATAAAT
>DWON01010793.1:0-10553 GCA_018251015.1 Phocides pigmalion okeechobee
GTAAACCAATTGTATGAAACTTATGTCATGAACTGTGTGTAGTGCTGTTGGTGTGTATATATATAAATAAATAAATAGTAAAATCTTGTATTTTCATTGGAGAAATGTGTTGTAATAAACATTAAGACAATCCCAGTGCTCAGAAACAGCAACGCATCTTGTAAGCTCGGATAGAACTTCCGACCTTTGAGGTTGTACTACCTCAAACGACGGAAGCGACGGACATTTTACATCAGGTAGACTGATCGCAGATTTTCTACTTTTCTTACATAAAATAATAATAAATAAATGAATCCTGTTTTTATTGTTGTTGACTACATTTAAAAGCGAGCCAACCATTTCAGTCCTAAGCGATAGCAATGCATCCACGTACGAACTCAGGTATGACTCCAATTGAAGTGCAAGTTTACATGGATATCCTTGAACTTCACTATTTAACATCAGGTGACCTGCATGCTTGTTTGCTATTCTTTACACAGAAATCTGAGAAAATGGAAGGAGTAATCGTTCTTATGATGACTTTCTTAAACTTATAAAATTAATTGAATAACCACCTATTTTCCACTATATCATCTTTTAATGTAAACTTTTAGGGTTCCTAATAACCATGCGTGGTACTCCACCATGGCCGCCATGTATGGAAGGGGAGAATTTGTAATTTGTAATTAATGAGTCGTTACAAATTACAAAATTTATTGCGCCTTTCCCTTGTAATTTTTTGTCGAGTGGAGAATAAATGTAATATAATCAAGTTTTGTTTCCTTCAAGGCTTAGAAAAAAGGTATTAGTTATAGGTAAAGGTAATAAAAAGAGAAAACTTTTAGATGCATGATAAAACCGTCGCAACTGCCGTTTTGAATAATATTTGTTAAATTACGTTTATTACTATTTATAGTAGTCGTCTGTGTTCATATTTTGCGAACAATGTCGCAAGTTAACAGATTTTTTAGTTCCGTACGGAAACACCAAAAAACGGAAACCTTATACATACTCATATGTCTGTCTGTCTCCAGTTCTATCGCAGCTAATTTATTCCGAAATTATTAAACCAAATAGTTGAAATTTCATACCCATATGCTTTCCGTCAACCAAAGAGCAGGATATTCCAACATTTTTAAAGGTGGGAGAAATATACAGAGTTCGACTAGGGAGGCACCACCGCCGCCCTCATAATGCGCCGTAAAGCATTATTTATGTTTTGGTTGAAGAGGTACGGTTTCCGGCTACACTTTGAAGCAAGACAACCATCTTAGTCCTCAAGAGTAGCAACGTATCTACGCATTCGAGCGGAAAGAGGATTACAGTCGTGTTTGTGGTTGTACGTGGATGTCTATGGCCTGAGACTACTCACCTACTCGATTGCTACTCCTTTCACATAATATCTGAACTCAGGATATGCCAGTACAAAATTTACTTATGAAATTGAAGATACGAGTAACATTAAGTTGGCATAAATATCGACAATGAATAATCGTTATAAGACCTACATAATTACCTTGAGGAACCGTCTCCACGCCGTTACCTCGCACTTGTCCAGTAGTTGAAAGAATTCTGAAAGCTAATTATAGTTTTTAAGTTACTCCACAGTTTTTAAGAGCAGCTGATACGATAAACTTATAATTATATTACTGGTAGTTAATAACTTAATATCTTTATTTATATTTATATTTTCTAACACGATATAATAATATACATTTACCTGTTATTAAATAAAAACATCGAAGAATGCCATCCTACTTGTTGCCGACCTATGCGTGCAAGGGTGTTAAGTGTTGTAAGAAACCCGCTATGCACTGGATACTGGAGTCGATACTTTTTTTTATAATGAAAGAGTAAGAAACGGGCATGCAGGTCTCCTGATGTTTGGTCACCGCAGACCACGGACAACCTCGTTTAATCTCAAATAGAACAGAAGTTCTATTTAAAGATGGACGCGGATGCGTTCCTACTCTTGAGGACTAAGATGGTCGTCTCCAATAATGTGTATCCGGCAAGCACACCTCCCCAACCGAAACACAATACATGAAGAACATGTTGCTTTAGGGCGCGTTATGAGCGTGGCGGTGGTACCGCCCCGGGCGAGCTCTAAAGGCTCTACCACCTTTCAAATGTTAAAGAAATGTTAAAGTAGTGAAAACTACGCTGATTTGACTATGTATGATAAACCTGCCCTTGGAGATTAGACAAAAAACAGAATCCGCGTCATGATGTGGACAATAAATAATCCCTTTAATTTTTACTATTAATTTTCTATTAAACTTATTTACAACAATAATTCCTAATTTAACAAGGAATGCCTTATAACTAATTATAATAAAAGCTTAACCTAAATCAAAGGGCTTCGTGTCCATGCGTTGTGCAACGATGGCCACATTCTCGCACTGAATAGTGAAAGCAATTATCTATGCAAGACATCAACCAACCCTTTTGTCACTAGCATGCTCGCATAAACGTGGGACTAAATGTTTTTATTTTTTGTGAAACTCGAACCTTACGGATCAAAGGATTCAAAGCCAAGCGGAACAAACACCGAATCGTTTTAGCACCATTACGTTTAAGAAAAGTATTATTTATTATATATTATATGTAAAAATCAATCAACCTAAATAGTAGTTTAATCAGCGAAGTGACCACTTATTAATAACACATAATTATATTAAAGTTGCACTGGCTTTAGCATTCAGCATTGCTCGCGCTGAAGTCGATATTACAATTCAATGAAATGAGTTATTTAACTCTATGTATCAACAGAGTATATTGAAAGCAAATCTATTAAAGGACTTAACAATCCTATAAATTTACATGTTACGCTTGACCTCTTAAACGTGAAACCGTCAAAATTCCTTTTTTGCATAATTTCAGGATCACAGGATCAGCAGTTTGGGCTGTGTTTATCTTAATGTCTGTTATTTTCCTCTTTTAAATATATAGAGAAGCGTACATATATTTTATAGGGAAACCAGAAGTAAAATATAAATAAGTGTGCAGGTACTACTGACGCCATCTATCGGCATATGACTGACAACAGCCAAGACTTTACGCAACTTTCATCCGCACAAGTACCGCTACTGATCACAAGATGGCGTTATAAGTCACAATAGAGTAACAAGGGAAATGGAATGGATTGGAAAGCAACGACTGCTGACTACTTTTAAAAGCGAGGCTTCTCAATCCTCAGAAGCAACGCTATTTACGGGCTCAGATAAGACTTCATTGTGATTGTACGTGGATATTCAGGCAACCAATCCAAGTCCGAGGATCGACCCTAAACACCGAAGTTATTTATTGGACCCACATTGAGTTGGATAGGAAATAGGAAATAAAAAACGTTAAATTTTCTACTATTTATATTTTATTTTCGAAATTTTATTTCTATCAAATTGAGATTTTACACTTTGATTAATTATTGTAACAAAATAAATGTTAAACAATCAGTCTTTTTGAAGATAAACATTATTTATAAATTTCGCTACAACATTTTCATACAAACAACTTTATCTGACACTAAAGTTGTTTCTACAGTAATCCTTAATACCAGCTAAAACTTACACAAAATTTAAAATATAAACATTAGTTAAGTATTATTAAAAATATGTTAAATAATTAGAACTGACGTTGATTTATTTGGCATTTTTAAGTTAAAAATCTAACATATTTATTGTAATGTATAAAATAATAATTACAAAACTATTAACAATATTATTTTGAGACAACACACACGGCTATTTCATTTCAAACTGACAGTAGGCAGAGCCTGTGATCAGACATATGGTAAAAGAACATATATATGTGTGTGTGTGTTATGTATATATATGCAGATACATACATAACACTTTCCCTGCGGAGTATACAATTAGCGTTTATGACTT
This sequence comes from Phocides pigmalion okeechobee, assembly GCA_018251015.1. Taxonomy (NCBI): domain Eukaryota; kingdom Metazoa; phylum Arthropoda; class Insecta; order Lepidoptera; family Hesperiidae; genus Phocides; species Phocides pigmalion. The sequence goes on from DWON01010793.1 coordinate 3,870, forward strand.
GGCGTAACACATTTGCGGCTTGTACACACCTCGGGCACGTACAAATCTGTATGGATTACGGGCGAACACAAGTGCTGTGTTTACGTCGGCGCTACGAGACTGCGGGCGGACATTATGTCTGTGTATTCGTAGATGATTCGTAGATGTTTGTGGATGTGTAAACACTTATTAAAAATTAATTAAATTAATCTTAAATAAAAAAGTCTCTTAATGAAAAGATATTTTTTTATCTAATTAAAATGACTAGGTACTTAATAATGATAATAATTTGGCACATATATTTACAGGTACTTGCCATTACTAAAAATAAAATACTTTTATGACATCTCTATAGTGCTAGCAATAATTCAAATACATAGAGATATATTTCTTCTAATAGAGAAATAATAGAGCCTTAGTATCGACGCAATAGTTGGTAATCAAAATTGATCCGGCTCGAAGGACCAATGTATAGTATAATAAATTATAGATAAGGCAATTAAATTGTTTTGATGCTAATTATTATAATAATAAAATAATTATTATGTCCATTTTGGTAATAGTTTTGGTTCCGACGATAATTTCTCTCTTACAAAAAATTACATATCTTTATGTATGGCTAATCTTGCCAACAATAGTCGCTTCACCGTCTATACGCTTAGATCTTTCAAGCCACGCAACGGATTTTAATAAATTTCCATCAATAGACAGTGATACAAGAGGAAGATTTATATGTATAATCCATGCATATTATAGAAGAGAAAAACCGAGAACTTCATTTGTTATGTGATTTCGTGGTCATCCGTGCGAAGCCGGGACGGGTCGCTAGTATTTAACATTAAGGGTACAAATAATTTTAAATATTATTACAATTGTTTTAAAAATAATGTATCATTATACACTGTAATTAAAAACGATTAAGTAGAATATATTTTTAAAAGTAAATGATCCAAAATAAAAAAAAATCAAAATGATAAAATGACAATTGAGAAAAATTCACATTTAAGAATACGATATTCAAAATAATTCATCTAAATATAGTTTTGAAAGACTTTGTATCAAAAAGCGAAAGTAACAATTCATTTCCAAAAAGGCTTTAAAGGAAGCCTTGGCAAATACAGGATGTTATAAAATCTGGCAGTAATATTGGGTAGAAACAGCATTACGTACTACATAAAACGGTAGGAAATTCTATACACCTACACCTAAGGTAGTTTAAGAACGTAGTTTAAAAGTTATCTGTTCTATTTCAACAAAATATTTCGTAACAATCTTTACCGGCATTAGGAAAATGCATTAAAATTACATGAACACAACCTTTTAAAACTAGTAATTATTTCCCTTAACTATAAGTACAGCTACCTATGGTGTGGTACTCGACAGGCTTCTGAAAGAAAAATATAATCGATTAAAAAGTGATAAATGCCACTCGATAACAGATGGCGCTACATGTATCCTGAATCACGCTATGAAAGTTTTTAAGTGTTGTGTGATTTAATAAGTTGAAGTAACATAATTATAGTTACTCGAAAAGAGATGGCGCCACTTTCTTAATTACGCTTTAAAAGATTTTTCATATTTTTATACTAATGAAATAATCTAGTGAAACCATCTTAATAAGTGATACGGCGTTCAACTGAACTAGTTACATTTTTTTTTTATTATTTGTAATGGTGTAAATTGATCTCTGAAAAAGCAACCCACATATTTTATTTTATTTACACATATTTTAGTTTTTTTTAGACATTTTTTTTTATTATTATTATTTTTGTATCCTTCATGCTTATTTACTTACTTCTAGGAGCACTTTTCAACGTTGTGGTCCTTGAAACACAATCGCTGTCTTCTGATTCCGACCTCATCTGGAAACTGGTTTCTGTAAAAATAGTTAAAATGAAACTAATTTTCCCATAAATGAAGTACCTGTTTGTAATCGACTTCAATTTATTTATGTGGATGTATGAATTTAAAGTAATATTTATTTAATTGTTGTTAATTCGAACCAGTTGCACGGCTCGTGATCACGGCTAAACTGCAGTTCTTATATTTGCAAAGATTTAAAAGTTCTATGCATAAAGATAGAGTTAGTATTGTGTGCCGTAATACAGAACGCAAAGAAGGAAAATGAACTAGACGTAAGACAAATAGATTAATATATCACTAGCATCTGTCAACAGTTAACCCGCTTAGTCGTGACCACGAGCCGTGATACTAATAAACCGTACATAGTAAAATATATGTTACATCGACATACATATAATTGCAATCGCTATTCAACGCGGGAATGCGGCCAGCGTACTTGGCACGCCGCATGGGTACAGACTCCCTTTAGATTGTTTAGATTAGGCTTTTATTATTTTATAATCAGTTTTTAATTTTTCGTTACTGTAATAAAAATCAAATCAATTTGTTTAATTTGAAAGAAAAATACACACACACACACACACGCACACACACACACACACATATATTACTTAATTTACATCTATTGTCAGCAGTGGTCAGTGGAGAAATGATGAACCTGCTTTCAAGGGTGTGTGAAGTCCAAGGACGAAGGTTATGGACAGTGATGGAAGAATTACTTGCTCTCGAGGGTGTGGGAAGTCTATGGTCAGTGATGGGTTGGTGATGAAGGACATTGGAGCCAACTTACCACTGTCGTACCGGGACTTGCTGTTCCCGGCCAGGTGCACCCGGCTGGGCACCTCCTGGTTGTCCACGTGCCCAAACGTGCGGAACCCGATCGCGAACTGCGCGTACGGGCTTATTTCGTATAGTTCTGAAAATAGGTTGAAATTACAACTGATACTGGGATTGCAATGTATTGCATCACTAATGGTCACCCATCCCATTGTCGATTTCACCACCAATGGAAACCCATCCAACTCTACTGCGTCAGTAACTTACGATTGTACCCCTCATGATTACCCATCCAGCTTCTGACTGCATCACTTATAGTCACTCATGCAATTCCTGACCACATCACTATTGGTCACACATCGAACTTTCGATGGCACCACCATTTATCACCCATCAAATTTCTGACCACACCTACAATGGTCACTCATCCCACTCTTGACCACATTACTATTCTTCACACATCTATCTACTAACTACATCTCTAATTTCACCCATCCAATAATCAGTCTGATCACCAATGGTTACCCTTCCATTTTCCGAATACATAGCCATTAGCCACTTACCCAATTTTAAGCTTCCACACCATTGGTCACCCATCCAATTGCCGACCACACCATCAATACAATATGCGCCTACACCACTAAAGGTCAGCCATCCAGTTTCTGACCAAACCACCAATGGTCACCCATCAAATTTCTGACCAAACTACCAATGGTCATCCATCCAATTTTCGACATTAACACCAATGGTCACCCATCCAATTTGTGACCAAACCACCAATGGTCACCCATCCAATTTCCGACCAAACCACTAATAGACGCCCATCCAATTTCCGACCGCACTCATACATCCTTACAAGACGTCAACAAATGCGCGTCCACCGACCATGCTTGGTGTCCGCGGTGAGGTGCACGGGCGTGCTGTACACGCGGCTGGCGACGTCGGCGGGCGCGCTCTGCGGCGTGTTGGCCGTCACGTTGCTGCGCTCCGACTTGCACTCCGCCGTCAGCGAGTTCCGGTACTCCGCCAGCCGGCTGTGGCTGGGGAACGGCATTCGCTTTATTAGTCCACTAGCTGCCGCGGCCTCGTCGACATAACTTCTTCATTTGTTAACCGATTTCGATGAAAAAGAAAACATTAAACGTTAAATGAAGCCCAAAACAACATAATCCAAGAAACTGCTTTCAAATCGGATAAGCCTTTTCTGATATAAGCGTGCACAAACATACAGACAAACAAACAAAATGAAAAAAACCTTGTTTTTAACCTTGATTTTTAAATACGTTTGCCATGTACAGACAGCGATCAGTTACAGTTTTATTAAGATATAAGATAAGACAAAATACAATAGAAGATACGATAATTGATCATATAAATTGATTTTAAAGGTGGTAGAACTATAGTTCGACCAAGGAGGCACCACCGCTGCCCTCATAATCCGCCGTAAATTTTGTTACATTACTTGTGTTTCGGTTGGAGAGGTGCGGTTGGCGGCTACACTTTGAAGCGAGGCGACCATCTTCGTCCTCAGGAGTAGCAACGTATCTACATTCGAGCGCAGATAGGATTTCAGTCGTGTTTGTCGTTGTTCGTGGATATCTATGGGCTGCGACTACTTAACAGCAGGTGGATTGCATGCTCGTTTGCTGCTCTTCACATATAAAAACATACAGTTGATAAATATTACTTACTTATGTTTCTTCACCAAGATATACACACACGTCAACGCGCATATGATCAGCAATATGGAACTGCAGATGATCACCAGCATGTTCAAATCGAAGAACTCCGTTGGAGGGCCTATTGATTCTGAAAACAGACGAAAAATAACTTCACAAATATATTTTTCCTTGAATTTTTTGTTTTTTATTTATTACTAGCTGTTCCCGCGACTTCGTCTGCCTATTTTACATAATTTTAAAATCGTGAAACAACCTACACATATATGCATTCAGTGATTATTTAATTTGTCGCCCAATTAACAAAAAAAGTTAAGTTGTTATGCATTAAAACCTTCCTCAGGAATCACCCTACCTGTTGTTGGAAACCATAGAAAACCCGTCCAGTATATTTTGAGTTTATCACGAACAAACAGACAGACGTGATGGGGGACTTTGTTTCATAATATTTCGTGATAAAAACATTTACATCGACTTGTATATACTAGTTAGAAAAACAAAATGTTAAATTTATCAAAAAAGGAGATAAAGAAAATGCTTGAAGAAAAATAACAGTACGAATTTGATTAGAGTCCTATAAAAAAGAACAGACCTCCGTGTAGGGTGGTCGTGGCGTAGATGTTGAGCTAGGTATAAAAGAGAAGAAAATAAAAAGGCTGTAAGAGAAATATCAGTAGAAATTTGGATGGAGTCCTATAAAGAAGAACAGACCTCCGTGCAGGGTGGTGGTGGCGTAGCTGTAGAGCGAGGTGGCGACGCCGGCCGCGTTCTCAGCCAGCACGCGCACGGAGTACCAGCGCGCCGCCGCCAGCCGCGCCAGCACCACCGCGCTGGCCGTGCCCACGCCCCACGGCTCCGTCGCCGCCGGCTGCGGGGCAAGCGTTAACATTACCCAGGATGGAATTTTTAAAGAAAAAGAAAAACTTATTCGTCATTGACGTCAATATTCCTTACGTCATTTGTAACGTCACCGTCTATGCTATGTGATTATCCATATTATCATTTAAATCACTGTTTACATTAAAGTCAATGTCATTATTTATGTCATTATCAATGTGATCGTGTACATCATTATCATGTTAATCATTATTACTATCAGCCCCATCGTATTCCATAGCCTCCTGTTTCAATACATGATTTTGATATTATCACCGATTAATGTTGGAAACCTTTACTCAGGGTGATAGTTGTGTAAAGAGAAACATAACTGTCATCGTCATTTTCGTCGTCACGATCATCAACGATACTTACGTCATTATTCACGTCAATAGCGACCTTAGGGTCAATATAATCGTCTACGTCATTGTTTAGGACATCATTTATGCCATCGTTTACATCATTATCAATATCATCGTCCTCAATGATTACGTTGTTAAATTCATCAATCCATATCCTGGTAATATGTAGAGCCAGGGCAATGCAGATATTACCGCGAAAACGTCCGATACCGCGCGTCGCCGTGTCGTGGGGACGGTTAGAGCAGTGTAAGCGATTACATTATTTCCTTCCTCAGACTTAGTGTTGAAACAGAGTGCATTTTTGTACCTATCGGCAATTGTCACTTTTTTTTATTACTACGAAAGAGTAAGTAACAGAAACAGAACAGAAGTTCTATTTAAGGATGGACGGGGATGTGTTCCTACTCTTGAGGACTAAGATGGTCGACTCCATTAATGTGTATCCGGTGAGCACACCTCCCCAACCGAAACACAATACATGAAGAACATGTTACTTTACAGCGGGTTGTGAGGGTGGCGGTGGTGCCACTCCGGGCGAGCTCTAACGGCTCTAACACCTTTTACGTTTCTTAGTTTTATAATATCATTTTATTAAAATTGTAATATTAAATTTTAATTAATAGTTTCATAGTAAATTCGGTCTTTCTGTACCCTCCACTGCAACCGTACGTAATGTCGTTGTCTTTATTATTACGTACATTGACATGTACAATATAAATGTCTACGTCATCATTATAGCGTAAACGCTCACCACCCCTGCCCTACTGTATTTATATCGTCACTGTCGGAAATGAAAAATTATTGGAATACACTAAAATTGGCAGCAAAAACATCAATTTATTATCATAATTGCTAACATAATCCTTATCAGTGTAACTAATCTCACCTCATCCTCTCATCCGCGGCAATATAATCCTCATTAATCTATTTGACTTCATCACACGTTAGTCACACTAACTCCCAGCTACAATGGAGATCTTATTAAATTACACTGACGGATATAAACTGCATCAATATTATTAAATATTGACCTATACGAGTTAATGTCAAACTTTACCCTAATAACAGACGAATTTGAGACTATGCACATATCTTATTCCCGGCTATAATTTTATCTTTTACTACAAGTCTCGTAATTTTCATTATTT
>DWON01010794.1:0-10552 GCA_018251015.1 Phocides pigmalion okeechobee
GCGCGCCAAGGCAGCCAGGACGACTTCCTCGGTAAGTACAATCTCGTTAAAAATGTAAATATTAAAAAGGGACAAATTTCATAGAAAGTTCGTTTAGAAATGTCGACGTCAACGACAGGAAACTTGTGATCTGAATATCTGTGAACATTTATAGCAAGTCTTTAATCATATGTACAGTAATGTTTACGTAACGTAAGGTTGCATTACGTAACGTAACGTACGCTAGTGGGCCGCCATTTAGTTTTTTTTTGAGTTAGCTCGTACATAGTTCAGTTTGTAGATTTGAACATTCAAGCAATTTAACACCTATGAGATGCCGTTATCAACATGCTTATTGCAAACGACACTTAGTTTTATTTAAAGTTGGTCAAGATTTCCTAATAGGATTTATGATACAATAACATTTTCAATTAATAGTATTAAAGTTGGTTATTTCTGTTACAAATCAGCATTGTATAGTACAAAATGTAGTGTGCTTTTTAGAATATTCCACTAATGTCGTACAAATGATATTAGAACTTTCAGACATTACAGAAATTTTCTAAGAATGTATGTATATATGAAAGCAAAACAAACATTTCTCGAATGCTCGCTATCATGGTATGTTATAAAAGAAGCGAATAAATAGTCTCAGACTAACATCCATTAATATAGAAGCCTTTATTAAACACGTAATAATATCAACAGCATCAATTTAAACTTTGATGCACATGAAGTCCAAGTAAACAAAGTTAAATTATTTAGTCCGTATTCAAATAAGTAATATTGAGTTGCGCGATAAAAGTTTGATGCATACATTAATATTTTAGTTTTTTTATTATGAATAGTTCAGATTTACCTTCTTACCTTACTAGCTTGTACCCGTGGCTTTATTTCCATAGAAGTGTTTCAATAGAATTAGTGGAATTTCTTAAATTCCTTTCTTAGTGGTCATTTATGCTATATAATGAGTGATTCTTCAAAATTTTAGGAGTGTAACGCTTTCGGCTTTAGTTTGATCTTTGAGTGTGCCAGTCACTTTTCTCTTTTTTATATATCGTTGTTCGTTTTTATTTTAATCAAATTTTCAAGATAGAAACTATACGGGTCCACAGAAGAGTTACGACAGTCATATTTAAATTATGCAGCATTTTTTATGTTTCGGTTAAAAGTGTGGTTGCTCGCACACTTAAATATGAGACGACCACATATCGCACCAGTGATCGATTTCCAGTGAGACTTCTTTTATATACGAAGTTGCCCAACATTCCAATACATATGTACATCGAATACATAACTCTCTTTAGAGCTTTTCCTGTCATGATGGCCATGGCCTTACATAATTGATTTAAATTTAAATATATATCATTCATATTTAATACTTATGCATTTTCATATGACCCGCATAGAAATAGTAGATTATGAAGGTAAAACTTATGAATTCAAAGCAACATGTAGTCTATTTAATAATCTTAAAACATAAAATAAACTGTTCGCCACTATCTTGACATCAATATGCACTTAAAACGTGTAACACAGAGTGTTGCTTGTCGACGAGAAGCTTTTAACTAATGTTTTTAGTTACTTAGCTGCAAGATTTGCTCTCCACGTCGTTTGTCTTTGTTTCAAGGTATATTAAGCCAGACTTCGTTACCTACGTCTCAGTAAAATGTCGTTGAAGTGAAAGGCAAAGCTTGATTACGTCGCAACGTTATGGGGGTTATTAGTAGAAGCTTTCAGCAAATATTATCTCAGGGTATAACAAAAACCTTCGGGATTATGCTTGTAAATTATATTGTAAACCGCTTTTAGATAAATTTCGTAAACTATAAGACGTTTTATATGTGCTTGAATGTGTAAGTAGCCAATGAACTTACAGGTATATATTATTGTATTTTATTGTAAATTAATTCTATCGTAAATTTACGTAGTCATTAAACTAATAAGAGTTGATAAAAACTTAACAAAAATTTTTCGAAACATTTATTTTGAAAAACATATATTGCTGCAACAATGAATTATGATGATACATTGAATTTTAACGTTATATAATTTTTCCACACTACAGGTTATGATAATCATGCTTAATATAATAATTATCACAAATCATCATTAATATAATAGTCTAGTAATATTACATAATTTCAGAAAAGCGTTTTTGGCAACTTTATTCTCATTAAATTACAAGAAGTCACTAATAAACATATTAATGACATATGCAACGCATTCATTATTTTTATAATATTATAAATTTTTTATAGTATGTTTCACATTTCCTAGAAAAGAAGCTAATATAGAAAATTATTTAGGTCCCAAAGAGTCTATTGGAAGCTCATGCTACATTCACGTCTCATAGTCCATTAATTGGTGTATATCATAATATCAAATTAACTTCACTTTTATGCGCTAAAAGCTTTGTGAGCTTCTCGGAAAATCCCTCTATGAAAATGGGATTGCCTATCGTCGAAAAATTGGATGTAACAAGCTTGATGGACGAGAGTGCAGATCCAATATTTATTTACCAGACGCAAAAGCGGCACAGGCTTTTGATTTCATCCGAATAGGAAATTATTCGGCAGCGGCAAGGGACCGGGTGTCACATTTACGCACTTGAGAATAAGATGTTTCACGTTTAAAGAGTAGTAAATAAACGTGAATCCTTGTATGTTTTGTGTGATAACTGTAGCCTATGAACGTCTATGTCCAACTCCAAATATTGCTTTCGGACCGTGCGTAAATGCGATTCTATCCCTGAGGACTAAGTTAGCCACGTTACTTGAAAGTGTAGTCGGAGAGTACACCTCCGCAGCCGATACACAAACAACGTTACCTGGTCGAAATACGGCATTCATTAGATATATATGTATTTCTACCATCAATTGAAACGAAAGAATGTCCTATTATGCAAGATTCTAAGCTTTATATAAAATTTCCTACCAGTCCTAATATTCCAATATACCAATAAGTACGTACTTTACATTATTAATGCGTGAGTATCTTAATAATAATAAACGCACAACGTTCCATATTGTGGTGAAAATAATTACGTTTCTATTAATAAGCATAGTGATGTCGGTTTGCGGAAATGTTCATTTAATTATTTTGATTCAAGATGGGAAGGGTATTTACGAGTAAATTTATATTAACATTTGTCAATGAATCATTAAGCTATATATTTTTACATAATATATTTTGGGAGTGTAGATATTATCTCGTTTGTTTATCTTAGTGCTTTTAAAACTAGTCTTCGGAAGTAGCGACATAATGCAGTTGCCTTCAGATGTAACTCTTGTTCTTTATAAAGTTGAATGATTGATGATTTATTATGTAACAGAAATATATTTTATATACATATGTGGACATACATATATACGAATATGAATATATTCCTTGTTATATTGATAATTAAATTTGTGCCAATAACATAATCTTGTCTGGCTCGTAATTCTCCTGGAGCCTGCTCTTAAAATATAAATTCACTCTTCTTTAGCGAGATATATTGAAGTTTCCTTTTATGAAATTTAACGTTCCAGTCTATGCAATAAAAGCTGTTATACACTTGGTTTCATGTACGAGAAATGCTTTAGAAATGTCGTTGGGATTGAAAAATGTTTTCTATTGGAAGTGCTCTAGGGGAAAGTTTAGGAACGTTATTATTATATTAAAATACGAGCTGTGAGTCGAGGTGAACCAGCAACGGAGAGAAACAGAAAACTTTTCAAAAAGAAAAACTGGAAAGCTTTCAAAATCATTATGTATAATTTATTATCTCAATTCTTATTTAACGTTTTTAGAACATTGATATAGAAAATGAACATATGGAGTTTTTCAAAATAGGTACAAATAGGCCTATTTTTCCAAGGAGTCGAACCACTGCGAACTCCAACAATGGTGCAATCGTCCATAGGCTATGATTATTTCTTTTCATTAGCTAGCTTAGCGTCAATAAAGATTGAAAAGCCAACAACATACATATTCAACTCCAAAAAATTCAACCTGAATAGAAGAATATCTGTGTCTCTTTCACAATTTTCTGAATTGTTCGTAGATTATGGTGTACCGGTAAGAATCCAGGCAAAATAGGCAAAATATGTAGCTCTCGTATTTAATGGTTTTCAAAGTAAGATTGACAAGAATAACGTGACGTGAAGCGATATCTCTGATTTGTTACGTCATCATGCCTCTCCATCATCACTCTCAATTTTTCAATTACTTGTTTTATATTTTTATTTTGTTTATATTATTAAAAAATAAATGTTTTATTTTATATTAACAGCAATAAATAAAGCCATTATTTTATCAACATTATTATACATTTTAATTTATTATACGTTTTCCATATTATTTTTTCCTAACCATAAATTTCGATTTTCGGACTCACTGTGAAGATCAAAATTTTGCAGCACGAATCTCTAAAAAGATGTAATTTTGCGTAGGTTGCGTCAATATACCACTCCGAGAGATACCGTCCACTGGAGTGGAGAGCTGGTACAAACTGGAGGCGCGGTCACAGCGGTCTTCCGTGCAAGGCCGCATCCGCCTGCGTCTTTGGCTTTCGGCGCGTGAGGCTGGTCGTCACGATGACGACAACTGGCAACAGGTAAGATACATTACCTGAGAGAACGCATATATACTGTGCCGCTTTGAAACCGAGGTGATAGCCATCGGAACATTTTTTTATATGGGAAGAGTAGCAAACAATCCTGCCACTTGATGTTAAGTAGTTGCTGCAGCCTATGGACAAAACATGGACATAAAATCTCAAATCAGGACTTCAGACTAGTCCTGTTTGAGCTGATACGTCGATACATTGATATTCCGACGGCCTAAGATGATAACTTCACTTTTAAATATAACCTATTACCGCACCAAAACGTGGTTGTGGTACCTCCCTCAATTTGAGAACTACGTTTATTTTGAAAATTTCTGATATTCTCAATTTTTTTAAGTGAACTATACCAATTATATGTAAGAACTATTGTAATAAAATAATTGAAAACATTCCATTCAAGAAGGTGACCTATTTAAAAACAGATGGATGCTTCGAATTGAAATATAGTGAAGTATGATATTTTACGCATATTTATTTAACACTATGAAGTATGTACACATTAACTATCATACTGTATTTTAATTTTGTTCCGTGAATGACAACCCTAAACATTTTAAAAGACGACACGTCCCACGTCACGACAAAACCCAATACAGACAATTACTAATTAATCTTTTTGTAACAATACTATACGACACAATAGTCTTTATTGGGAACACCAAATAAGAAGATAATGCATATATACACACCAAACAATCCAAATAAATCATTATAAGGAACACGGACAAAGGAAACCTTTTGTTAAAGCAAAGGCAGCAGGTATTGACAGTATAAAAATCTATACTTACTTTATTCACATGTATGTACTTTTATTAGATACTAGTCATATTCTGCAATTTCATTTGTGTAAGTTTTAGGTATCTATGTTGAAACTCCCGTCATTTCTAAAAACATTATGTCGTATATATTAATCTAAGAAAAAAATCATACATGTACAAATCCGTAGTTCCATCAAGGAATTAAAATTTTATTAATTAAAAAAAATAATTAAAAAAAAAAGGAATTAGCAAACATAAAACATCGAAACTTAGATGAGACTCGTAAAGATGAATAATATACAATCACGCAAGCATTTAAACAGAAGTGACATTTCCCACAGCATTTAGATACATGAGAACAGTAGTGACATATCTAGTATTGCAGTTAGATACACTACTGCAAAATCTTATCCTTTCATCTCCTTAACTAAGCATCAAATTATGCGCAGCGGCACGTCTCTCTCCGAGTAGTTATTCAAATAGGTGTTTGCCATGATTGCCTTGCAAATAAGGGCTTCTATTTGCAAAGCCAATAACATCAGGCATCGATGGAAATGTATCAAATTTATGTACCCTCTGTTTGAAACAACAAAAAAATATGTAGTAACGTATATTATTCGCAACAACTATAAAGTGGTAATTAAAGATATTGTAACCTTTACTTATTAATGCAATCATAGTGTAGGTACAGATTTTATTATTTATGTACATACATAATAGTATTATTTACTACGGAATTGATATGTTTTGAATGTATGGTGTTTTAATTCAGCTAATAGAAATTATCTCTTTTGTTTTTTGAGGTTACGATGTTTTCGACATTTGCCTAGATGTAGATAAGTATACTTATTACCTATAATGAATAATTAATATCTATTATCTATGGGCTTAAAATTTTCGCACAAAAAGTTGTTGTTATTCTTACACAATATATACTACAACCTTCGTTGAGGCTTATACATACATATTCAAGTATTGTGATCAATAGCTCAAGTATATGGATGTACGCATAGTTCAACCTTTCAAAACGGAAGAATGATTTAAAGAGAATTGGGCGTGGCCGGGACTTTTTTATATGAGAAGAGTAGCAAACGAGCAAGCAAACCACCTAATGTTAAGTAGTCGCAGCCCATAGATAAGCACGTACAAACTCAAACATGACCGAAATCCTATCTGAGCTCGAACGTAGATGCAGTGCTACTCCTGAGGACTAAGATGGTTGCCTCGATTCAAAGTGGAGCCGGCAATCACACCTCTCCAACCGTAACACAATTAATGCTTTATGGCGCATTATGAGGATGGCGTTGGTACCTCCCCGGTCGAATTCCCCCACCTTTAAAACTTGGATGGGTGACCGCTAGTGACAAACTTTTGTACTACGAAGACAATTTATGAAGTTATTGAACTTTCTCGAAGGCCCTTTGGACAGATTGAAAACATTTTCTACTTGTGGGGTAGGCTCCGCCTAGCAGAGGAAATAAAGCAGGGTTGCAACTAATATTATGTTAACATAATCCCCGGTAATAAGTGAGCCTTCCATTAAAAGTCTGTTGAAAACTGTTTCCGTTTCTGTGAAATATCAAACCAGTGTTCGTTGTGCAACCGGCGACGCTTTTGTACGTAACTGAAGCAAATTACCTGTCAGCGTTACACGTACAAGCTTTCAAGTTAAAACGTGGGACTTTTTTGTACGTACATAGTAACGTACGACTTTTCATAAGCTATTTTACGGGAATACTGAGGTTACTTACCATGTTCAGTAGGTACATATATAAGAATATAAGGATATTGAGCACATATACATACATATATGAGACAATGCCTGAAGTATCTTTCCAATAAAAAGCATATTTGAAATCGCTTTGCGTCGAATTTATAGTTCCATCCATCTATATATTTATAAGATGTACTCTATGTATATATATTCTTATACATATGTACTTAACCTTGTGATCATGATTAAACGTTTGTAAAACCTCACTAATTTGTCCTTTAAACAATAATGTGAATGTTGGGTGGTAATTTAAATGCAAATAATAATAACATTTACATAATTAATTAAACAATGACTTATATTACTAAACAAATTTATTATTTATATTCTATATTACTCACTACCTTTTCGTATACTATATCATGTCATACATTGAGTTCATACAATATCACCTTTTAATAATTGTTTGTATAATATTTTTTTATGAGACATAAGTAGCAAACGAGCTTGCAAACCACCTGATGTTAAGTAGTCGCAGCCTATAGACGTCTACGTACAACCACAAACACAACCGAAATCCTATCTGAGCTTGAACATAATGCGTTGCTACTCCTGAGGGCTAAGATGTTCGCCTTGCTTCAAAGTGGAGCCGGCAACCACACTTCTCCAACCTAAACACAAGTAATGCTTTACGGCGAATTATAAGGACGGCGGTGGTACCTCCCCGTTCGAACCACCATATATATAGTTCTCCCACCTTTTAAAATAATATTTAACACACCATTTCCAAAATATGAAACGGAATAAACAGATTCGTTAACTCATTGTTCAATTAGTTTCAAGTGTTGAGTATCATGCATTGAAACTTCTTTCAAAAAGAAAAGAATAACAAATAGCTTTCATTAAAAATCTCGCTTTGAAAATTCCAATGCAAAGCTTAACAGACAAATAGTTATATAAAGGTCAATCCATTTTAATTACCTTGTATCCAGTCCGATATTCGATTACGACTCTCTATATATTGTCATGCGCTGATATGACATGCAGTATAACTGAAAATTGGTTGAAATAACAAATATGTTATATTCTTCAATCATAATCATTCATTAATAATCAGTTCGAAAATATTTGTACGAATTTATGAATAAATTAAAACAAAACTGGCAATACCTTTTAACATTACTATTTCAGAGGCAGCATCGATATATCTTTCTGCCTAATAGCAGCAGACCAACTCTGTTATATTTTGGGTTAAAAGTAAGACAGTTTTACTTTTTGAAGCGTTTCATAGTTTGTTCTCGGGAGTTACAACACTTCTGTTACCGACTTTAGGTAGAGGTCCTGTTCTATATTAAGTTTGTTACCGACGTAAAAAATTCATTATACATATACATACAGGCAAGTAAATGTAGGCAGTCGAGAAATTAATACCGGATTTTATGTTTTCATTCGTGATTGAAGTATCGTAAAATGAACTTTTGAAAGGTCTGTTATTTTTTAATTACAACACTAAAGAAGAGGAAAGAAAAAGTAAAGAAACATAAGTTTCTAAAATGGGGCTTAAATCTTTGTTTAACAAGATAAGTGAAATACTTACGTTTGAAAGCATTTTGTGCGAAACTAAAGCTAATTACTTTTCAGGACGTCACGTAGCGGCTTTCACTGAATGGTCAGTGAAACATTCCAATTAGTAACCGATCCAATAGTCGCTTTACGGCTCTGCCTCTTTGTCCCCTTCCCGCACGTGTCGTGAGGAAACAATCTATTTCAGATATTACGTATTGGGAATACATTTCACGTATAGGACCGAGAAACGGTGTAAATTGAAAAATTGGAGTACACAAACATGATTTTATAGGTACCTAATATTTTTTTTTTCAAAATAATTAAAATAATCTATGAATCTATTACATAAACTGGTGATTTGGTTAGATACATTAAATATAATATGCTTAAATGTGTTACTAAAAAAGACTGTTATTATGTTAATTAAAATTACTTTTCTACGTTACTGACTTCCAACATAATATAACGTAATAGAACATACTGTACAATGACACACACTCTTTGTATTAAATTTAAACTAGAATAAAAATGTAGTTTTCGCATTCAAGAAACACAAATAAACATAAAAATCGGAATGTGTCCGTGTATATAATAATAGGTACTATTACGAGGAAAATGTAGCATATATAGGACTTTAATATTCAACAAAATTTAACAATACGTATATGTTGCATGGTACACATTTTGAAATACATAATAAACTATAAATCTCTAAAGATTTTCTTTTTTTTCTGCATACCGCAAAATGTTTAAAACTGTATTTATTTAACGTGGATTAATGAATAGTACATGTAATTATTTTAACATTTAATAACATAATCTCAATTAATTGTAGAGCGAAGCGAAGCTACAGCTAACAACTTCAAATCCCTCGGTAATGAAGTGGGAAACCAACCTACGATTTTCTGGTATCAGTGCTCCTTAATAGAATAATACTGCGTTAGCGACTTGAAGGCAAAGCTTAATAGAATTTTCCAGACGAATACTCAATCTTCGATCTCGGCTTTGTGTTTGAAATACCAACGTTACAATAGAAAATCAACTTACCGTTGTAAAAATCCCTCCGGGTATTGTTGTAATGAAAATACTATAAGTATTGAAATCATTATGCAAAGGCCATTGTACAGAGAGTGTGATCGATACGTTTTTATAATAGCGATGCGATGTTATCAGCTCCATATCACTAATCTGCTAAGCTACTGCGTCGTACATAAAAGTTTTATTGGCTTTTCGTAGCGACCTATTAATCCCTGTACTGTATATCCCTCTAAGGTGGGGAATTGAACTTTGATGTTATAGCCTTTGTTTATAGTCATTGTGAAATCTGTAGGATAGGTATAAAGTTATGGTCGAGAATTAATTAAACTATTTTCATAGAGCTATCACTATATCTAATATGATTTATAGGGGCATATTTCGCATATATAATATTACATACTGTACTACAACATAATAGTACGTACCTATACTATTCCGCATTGGAGCGGCATGGTGGAGTATACTCCGATTTTGGAAAATACCCATTGCCAGCAGTGGGACACCAAAAACGTTGCAGCTAAGTACCTAATAAAATTCATTTCTTTTCTTGATTTTCAGTGACTACTCCCATTTGTACATCATATTATGTAACTACATAAAACAATATTCAAGGAATTTACAATTTCGATTAATACGAATAATTAATTTTCAATTTTCGTTGCGCTGAAAATGTATCCGACATTGATTACAAATTTGTATAGAGCTTTGAAATTTAATTAATTCCTAAATCCCGACATCAGTGCATGTTGGTATTATGTCTGTCTATCGAATTATAATGCCATGTTGGATATCAGTTGATTGGGATTTGTTTTTTTTTATAATGGAAGAGTAAGAAACGGGCATGCAGGCCACCTGATGTTAAGTGGTCACTGCAGCCCATGGACA
>DWON01010795.1:0-10552 GCA_018251015.1 Phocides pigmalion okeechobee
GTCCCGGGCGAGCGCTAACGGGTCTACCACCTTTAAAAACTTTTCCTTAACGCAAAAACTTTCTGGTCTCGTAATAGACTATATGTTATTACAATATATTAAAATTAAATTGGAAGCAACGACCAAAAGTAATTAAAGGTAAGAATGCGGTTATTATTTAAGAAATATTTTTCAAATAACACATTGCTATATACTGTTTTATTTGTTTATAAGTTTTTGTACACGGTGTAACACAAAAGGAAAGATATATATAGTAGAAAATGTGAAATAAAGGACTGCTTATTTCAAAATTAAATCTCTTCCAGCAGCCCCGGGATCAGAAAGAGCATATGAAAAGCAAATCTATCGTGCTTTATAGTAGGCTTTAATATTTCGCGGAAAAGCCGAAGAATTATTATTATTATTATTTTGCATTTTTTTTATTTCATTTGAGATTGTCATAACTAGAGTCAGTCGTTTATCTAATATCAACCTATAAATTAACAATTAAACTGGCTTTCCTTTACTCAACTTAAGACATCACCTTTAAAACAAAATAACATAAATCTTTGAAACTTATACTAACTTTACTAGATAGATGCGGTCTCTTCAATATGTTATACACGACATTGTACAGGCTCAGTACTTCAAGACTCTCCTGCCAATTGATGTTGTAATTCTTCACTAAGGATAGCAAAGTGTCCAGAACGTATGTCATTACGAGGACTTTCTCCTGATTATCCTCGCACACTTCGTCACTCATTTGATCATGCTCATCTATTGGATCGTACTCCTTGAGAACGTAGAATAGCGCTTGAAACATCAAATTCGCTTGCTCGTTGCCAACATGATTTTTGAGACAAATAAGTCTTTTCACGCTTTGTAGCGTTACAGTTTGTGTGTCCAATTGGAGAATTAGATCTCTTAAAGCGTACGCTGCTCTGGCTGTGTGCTCGCAAGCATATTTCAACATCCTTAAAATGAATTCATTGACAACTTCATTTTCCTTTTTGGCTTTTCGACCGTTTTTAGTAATATATACTAGCGAAGGCACAAGGCTTATAACGAGCAACTGATTCTGTATCGATACACTTTTGGATGGGTCGTCACATTCAACGTGCTCGATACTTTTCCAAATCTTGCCCCATATCACGTTGTACAAGTTGCAAAATTCAAAAACCAATACTGGGTACCTTCGTTTTATTAAAAATAGGATAATGTTGAAGTACGTGACACTTAAATCCATAAAATCTTCTTTGTCGTACTTAACTTTGGGCAACATTGGTTTTGTTTGAAATATTTTAGCAATGGTTGCCCAAAATATTAATTTTGATCCTAACGAACACACACACTCCCTTCTCATTCTGTCGAGCATAACGTAGCAATTGGCGGAAATTTTAAATTCGTAAAGAACCAACTCCACAATAATGCTAGGCATCTTAATTCGTTCCTCACAACTGAGGATAGACACCAGAATGTTCAACATAGGCTCGATTGTCTTGCATATTTCGTCCTCCTCTTCGCTGGTCATAGAATCCATTTTTATAAATTCAAAATCTGTCCATGGAATCATAATGTGGCCTAGTATTGCTTTAATATTGTTTCTGTCGCCTAAATCGTTTAGTTTCCAGAGGAAGATACAAGCAAATTTATATGTTTGACGAACGACAAAAACTGTTCTTTTTTGGTTGCAGACCGACAATACTTCCTTCCAAACTCCCGCTTCCAGCAACCAAATTATTCCTGAATTGTGATTTACAAGTGACAAAGCCACTTCCATGTACGCAACCCTCAAACTTGAGCTCATATTTGGAGAATTTATTTCCTTTAACCCTTTGATGATTATATCACTTGATTTTGTAAATATCCTGGAAAAATTAACTTCGCCTTTTGATACCTTGGCAAGCATCCGTATGAGGAATACTTTAATAGAATCATGATAATCTCCGAAGTTGACTAAAGCCTCATTAATCAGTTCTGGCCAAATGGGTAATGATTTGACGTAGGAAACCTCTGAAAAAAAATACAGATTTTATTCAAAGATGGATAATTTAGCTTGACTGGATCAAGCTATGATTATTTTTATGGATAATAGTCACTCTGTCCTATAACTTACCATTAATGGTAAAAAATAACCTAACAATACTTTTTAATATTTGATTGATGTGAAGTATCATGTGGGTGTACAGTTCACCTGATGATATGATGGTCACTGCCGTCCATAGACATATTTAGCTAATTCTATGAAGGCTTCTCTAACTAACGAAACGACCATCTCAGTCCTATCAGTCAAGAGGATAAAGCATAAAAGTTGTGCGTTCAGACAGTCGTGTATCCAGGCAGGCAGGACTAAGTCATTGCGATAGACATGGATGTCCATGGGCTGACCATTTAATGTCAGGTGATATGCACGTGCGTTTGTTACTCTTTCAATATAAAAAAGGTTCATGTATATAAAACGATGACTATTGGAATAAGATTTTCCTAAAACCAATGTACAAACAACACTCATTTTATTTTATTATACAAGTACAGAGAACATATGCCACCTGATTAATCAATCATTTCTTATCTCACTGTACAATGATGTCTCTTAATCTTCCACCAAATATTCTCTGTATATACGCAACTGCTATTTGTTTTGATGTAATCATATAAACATTGTATACTAAGAATAATAAAACGGCGATAAGGAATATAATTGTGCAAAGGTACTGCTTATTTCCCTATGTATTTATAAATCAGAACGATAAATCGCAAATAGATATTCAAGGCATATAAATTTATATAATGATAAGTATTTCTACGTATCCATGAGAATTCATCATTATGAAAAATAGAATAACTACGTAGTACGTATACGTACGTACTAAAACTCGTAATTTTGGAAATTTTCGTGTTTGTAATTAATCATTAATATCCATTTCGAATGTAAATACGTTGCTGGAAACAAGATAACTTTAAAAAGAGTAAGATTGTACATATGTAAAGCTATACAAATAAATAAAATTGGAATGTTTGTTTGTAATATTTAAATAATAGCTTTTTCTATATTACATATGTATATATACACGGTACATACACCAAAATAACATTTTTTACAAATTTTGTAATAAATGTTACCGGTGAGCCGAGTTTGACGGGACTTTCACTGGCAGATAGCGAATCTAATAAGGAGTAAATTAGGCTACTTTTATTTTAGAATTATATAAAATAAATAAGGACAAAGTCGTGGGCACAGCTAGTTTATAATAAGTCTCCACAAAAGAAGTGGAACACTATTATATTATTCCATAATTAACTGAAATAACATATATTTTATAGGATGCAGCGAAGAATACCCTGTTCACATACTTTTATATTGCCCAATTTGGCCATGACACCTAAAAACGCCATCTTTATTCACGCTCATGTCGTCGTCTCATACGTGTTAGATAAATAATTTCGTGACTGTGGTTTATTAGTGTTTCAAAACGTAAAATATTCATTTCTGTAGTCGGATGGGTATCAGATGATGATTGGATAAAAAGCGCATGGAAAACAAAAGCAGCAGGCTGGTATTTTCTCCTGATTCGCGTGAAATTTAATTATCCGTTTCCAAAATAATTTCACATTAAACAGTTTTGTAAATACTTTACTTGGTATAAAAAGATTAAATTAATAAGTATACAGGTTTAATATAAGACCAATGAATAAGTATACACAAACATTATGAACATAAAATATATTAACTAATCTGTTGTAAACCTTATCAATAGAACGACCAAATTTATATAGGGCAGCTGATAATACGGTATCATGGCTTCACATATGGTATGGATTTTTATACCACGCATTGTTACAATAAAATTCAGTTAATATCGACTTCAAGACTTTATGTTCCTCTAGGACTAAGTCGCTCCCCCCAAATTTGTTTATGTGAGAAGAGTAGCAAACGACCATGCAAATCACCTGATGTTAAGTAGTCGCAGCCCATAGACATTTAAGTACAACCACAAACACGACTTAAATCTATTTGAGCTCGAACGTATATACATTGCTACTCCTGAAGATTAATATGGTCGGTTAGAAACGGTATTGGGCGGATTTTCTCACAGTTTTCATCCAAAGGTAGAGCGATTCCTGAGGAAGGTTTTGGTGCATAATAAGTTAAGTTTTTTTAGAAGCTGGGCTGGGTCCCTAGTTTCATTTAACTAACAGTTTCTCTACTAAGTCCTAAAATTTGAATCAAACAGCAATGGCAACTACTCAACTAGAATCCCTATTCTGACTCATACTCATACAATAAAAATGTGTTTTATATTCCATCAAGGACAGATTTTAAAAAACTCTTTTTCCCAGTCAACCTTAGCCAACAGAGAACTCTAAGTAATAAACTGATTTTACATTATAACTTAGTCATTCATTAAGTGTATGAAAATATCCTACAATGAAATATAATTTTTGAATTTGAAAACTAATCAGTATCAAATTGGTTTTTCAAACACTGATATTTGACCTTTGTTCAACCGTGCCAACAATAAATTGCCCAAATTTGCAATGTCATGCAATGCAGCCTTCTGGGTGAAGGAATTCAGGTCTCAAGGTAGTTTTCTTTTGTCTGGATCTCAAATATGGATGGTTGCGACTACTCCAACCTTTCTAAAGGGATTTTATAAGTTATAACAGGGCAAGATTTTATTGAGTCAATTAATCCTCGACCTCATAATCCGACATACACCTTGATTTTTGTTTGGAGTTAGAGTGGTTCAATTGCCGGTTACACTTTGAAGCGAGGCGACCATCTTAGTCCTCAAGAGTAGCAACATTTTTTTTTTTTGCTCAAGATAGGATTTAAGTCATCTTTGTGGTTGCACATCAATGTCTATGGACTGTGAGTACTTAAAATCAAGTGGCTTGCATGTTACTCTTTTCTCATAAAAAAAAATATCAATTGAGTTTATAAAGTCAGCTAAAAGAAATTAAATAATTAAATTAAACTATTAAATAATTAAACTATTAAAAGTAGGAATGTCATGGAGGTTTGATTTTCATTCCGAAAAGTCAGAACATCTGATTATTTTTACATATTTTATTTCAATACTTATAAATCGGTCAAAATCAGAGGTTGTTGCACAGTGGCAAAGCTGACGGCCTGAGTTCGCAAGCAATATGTAGGAACTTACTTCCGAATTGTTTCTGTCTATTATTCTTTCGTTTATTATTGTTTTGCATTTGAGATTGCATCATTTGTTATATTTACAAGTTTGCGCTACTAAACTTCGAGTTATTAATAAGTGTTAGTGATTTTTTTTATCATGTGTCACAAATTTATTGGGATGAAATAATCAAAAGAAACATAACTTTTAATGAATGTTGTGATTACGGCAAATGTAAACTTTGTAAAAACATTATTCAGAGAATGGGGGTACATTTAATAAAGGCTGAATAATATTCTTTTATCATTCTATTTTATTGGGTCTGTTCTTTCTGAATACATCTTTCTTCTGCCTCCAACATCTACATATATTCTGATTCAGATTCTGATAATGGAAGAGCAGCAAACAAGCATGCAAACCATCTGATGTTAAGTAATCACAGCCCATAGACTATATTACTACTACTAATACTACTAATATTACTATTAAAATTTGTGTTTTTAATTTTGAGTGATAAGGATGAAAACATGGACGACATAGTTTGATGCTGAAGTGCAGTTATACTGTAGTAAAGTTAGTTAGTTACACAATGAATACTACTGTAAAGTTCCTATTAATCCGATATAGTTAGAAGGTGCGCTGAAAAACCATATATTAGATATTTATAATATTGAAAATGCCCTTTTATAACAAAATAAATATTAATTTTAAAAGTTGAATGTCATTTTGTTTATTCACAGATTTTGCCAAATTTTAAAGTAATATAATAATTTTAAGAATCAAATTATTAGGTTAAATATTTAAATCATAACACTCACCAGGATCAGAGCAACTTATTTTGTTGAAAAAGTTATCGACATAATAACTATCCATAACATAGTTTGGCTCCGAAATCTTCTTGAACAGAAGTTTAAGTTTATTTTGCACGGTCGCATGCTCCAATGTGATATTATAATTCATGTTGAAAAATATAGTTTATATTTTTTACACCATTTCACAAATAAAATTAGACGAAAATATCTTGACCAGGCTTCAACTGAGTAGTTGTCATTATAAAAACTTCCACATGACCAGACGCTAGATCAAAATTACGTACAATGAATAGATTTAGCTTCATTTACAATAACCAAAAGTCCTTATCACATTATATTTTACTATATAAACGAATCAGACATCCGACAACGACACTTCGACAGTTTATTTTTTAACAAGTTTTTCCGGCCTTGGATTCCACCTTCCCGCCTTACTTCTTTTAACTTTGACAAATGACAATCCATAGATAATAAAAAGTAGTATAAAAAAAGTAACAACGAAGAATAAAGTACACATATAGAAGACAACGAAACAATCCTATGCTGAGAGAGAATAACAATATTTTCGACCATAGATATAGTGATCTAGGTTTCTCTATGATTTATATTGTTAATGATTTGCCTACATTTTACAACACAATTTTTACATTTTAGAAACTTCTGGAATTGATATTATTCTTTCACTCATACTTATCAATAAGTCCCGAAATGGCATGCGATAATATATGACATCTAATCGAAGCACAATGAAACTTGTCGCCAAGCCCCATATGAACCACGGAGATTATATCCATAAATTTATTTTTTCTTTAATCAATAAAATTTCATATACAAAACCTATAAAAACGTTACTGTTGTTTTGAAGAAAATTAATTACTTAATAATTTATCATAATACTAATTATTTTTGTATTTAATTATAAAATTATATGGCAAACGTTAAAAAATCGGTATTATTTACGGTATTATTTTACCAATTTGTATACTAAATCCGGGCTCTATTCTTAGAGTTATGTAAACATTTGGCTACCTTCTTCAGACATAGCCGAACCATAATATTTGTCTTTGGTACTTGGACACTTAGATCAAAAAGTAAATCAATAATACAATTTTATTCAACCTCATGGTTGAATAAAATTGAATAATATGTAAGCTGAATGTTATGCTTGCACTATATTCATTATATTACTTATTTTATGTTTAGTATAAGTATTATCATATTCGTAAATTTGCAGTTTAATGAACATTTATATTAATAATTTATGAAGGAAATTGAAAAATTTATAATTCGATTCTATGTTTCTAGCTATCACTGGAATAGATAAAATTTTCTTTTATTTAACTATAGCGTGTAACGGAATGAGTGTATGATTGTTCTAGAATAGGCATTGCTGCACTGTCAGTGTCAATTTTGTTCGCCGTGAGCAGAGCGAAGAAGTTGTTGAAAAATTATAGTGAAGTGCAGTGAACACGAGTGGTGTGATTTTTGCATTTAAAGACGTTTGTATATGCTAAAACTGTGGAAAGTTTGTGTTACTGACTGAAATGCCCCTTCGAGGTACATCTTTCGTAAGTAGAATTGTGTTGTCACCCGATATGCAATTTCCTTTAGTTTTAGGTGCACATCATTTAGCTTGCACGTTGTTAACGTTGCCGCCGCACATTATGCAACTGTTGGTGCATGTTGGCCGTCCATTCACATTGTTTACTAACCGCTGGGTACGCTGACAGGTTGAATTACCTGCAACTGTACTGATGATTTTCAGTTTTGACTTTTGTTCGCTTGGTCGCTTCAGCTGCAACACATCATTGGCGCGTGTCCAAGTGTAGTATCCTTGACTGTGTAATAACTAGACATCGGATTATATGCACTAAATTTTTCAAAACTGCACAAAAATATTTTGATTCAATCTGGTTGTCTGGTGATGCAACGGTCTGATTTGGTGGTCTTCCACAGGACGGTTGATGCCTGCCAATAACACAAGCGCTCCTGAGTGCCTTCTAACCGCCTGTTTGTGAGGTCAGTTGAATTTTCCATGTGTCTATTTGTCTTTATTTATACATACAGTAAAAACTGAATGAAACTTCTGATGCTTTTATTATCTACTGTAAAAACAAATTTATTGCAGTATTAGAGTTACTATTACTGAGAAAGAGTGAGAGAAATAATTCAACAAAGTTCAATGACATTGCAAAAGTTATTTGCTTTATTTTATCCAATTTACATATTATTTTTACATCTTTGAGTTTTATATTTGCTATTATAAAGTCAGAAATGAAAAATAGTCAGAAAAGTCAAATGAATGAAAGAATTTATTTTTCACCACTCTCAATTTCAGTAAAATTTCAAAAATTTCATTTTTGAATTTTAGGTTACAATAAAAAAACTGTCTTAAAAGTTAGTTATGTTGACAATTGTATGAATATATTGAAATAAATTTAATACCTAAGCAAAAAGTTTGCCCTGGAGAAAAGTTTGTCCAAGAAAAAAGTTTTTATTGTATGTATTATTGATGTTCACTTGTATTTGATGTATTGTAATTCTTTTATCTGTTTAGGGATGGTGTTGGTTTACTATATGTATGAAGGACACCCTTTATATAAAAACAATTTAGAAATAATTTTCAAATACAGTAGAACCTCGATAACTCAAACCTCGATAACTTAAACACATCTGTAAGTTAAAAAATATTATGTTCCCTTCCCATCGAATCCCAACTCCCTTGACCCTTGATAACTGAAAACCTCTATAACTTAAAGTATTTTGTGTTTCTCCTGGACATTAGCGTATCTAGGTTCAACTGTAAATAGATAAACATATGTTATATCTATCTATGTTACAACAAATTTAGCTCTTGTGTATTATAATGAAATGGTGCAGTACTAACCACTCTGGTGACATGCTGAAGTTTTCAAGTCCTGGTTAATATCTCAACCATTTGATAAACTAATTGAGATTTGTTTACTTAGTCTGCGAGTTTTGTGGTGTCAGGGATATACTATATAATATGTACACAAACACCCAAATGCAAGACAGAAATCTAAATTCATTATTTACATGTCTACCTGACTGGTGATGAATCCTAAAAGATGCAACATATGGGAATAACATAAGAAACATAAACATAAGATTGATATTGCCACCACTGTGCTTTGTCTTATAACTATAAGTATAGTTCGACCAGGGAAGACCACCTTCATAACCAGCAGTAAATGTCAAGTCATATGTCATTTTTTTATTATGAAAGAGTAAGGAATGGGCATGCAGACCACCTGATGTTAAGTTGACTCTGCAGCCCATGGACAACCATGTCCAATTTCGAATAGTACAGAAGTTATATTTAAGAATGGACGCAGATGCGTTCCTACTCTTGAGGACTAAGATGGTCGCTTCCAATAATGTGTATCGGGCAAGCACACGTCCCCAACCGAAACACAATACATGAGGAACATTTTGCTTTACGCCGGGTTATGAGGGTGGCGGTGGTGCCACCCCGGGTGAGCTCTAACAAACCTATCATCTTTAAATGTTCATGGGCTGTAGAGATCATTCAACAACTGATTACATATACATTTGATAGGTGTTCTTCAAAAAAATATTACAATAGTTGTTATCATAAATTAGGCTAACTATTGAATTTTTGGAAATTAGTGATAAAGTGGATAATTGTTTATTTCTTCATAAAATCTTTTTATATCTTACATGAAAGTATAAAGGTGGACTTATGTTCACATTTATAAATTAGTGGCATAACAAAGGAATATAAAGCAAGCTTAAAACTGAAAGAGCCAGGTGTTAATAAGTGCTAAAATGGAGTATGACATAGTAAATGTATGTCATCATGCTGATAATGAATTGTCTGGCTAGATTGTAATGATAAAAAATTATCTTTGAGTTTAATTTAGTTTACTTAATACTGACATCAAATTTGTTTTAAATGAAACAATTTATGTAGGATTTATTTACAGAAAATGTTTTTTCTTTTATATTATGTCCATAATATGAATTTAAAGGCACCAAATTTTTTGCATTTTTTTGTTTGATGAATATTTTGACTGCCACACTCTTGAAGCCATAAAAAAATTGTTACTTAGAATTAATCACATGGTTTCTGCATTGCTATTACCATCTATATTTGCTTTGGGATTTTGTTTTGTCACATTTTATCTTAGATTTAAGGAATGTAAACTTCTCGTGAAGTATTTCTAGAGAGCTGACACTGAGGGCTAAAAGCCAAAAACATGTGATGTATTGATCAATTAGTTGTTCTTTGGACAAAAATATGACTTTCAAAATATTCTTTTTCATAAAAGGCAAATGAGTCCTGAAAAAAAATTTCCTGCATCTGCTATGATTATGGATTTCCCTATTCGGTCCCATTTTCAAAAACACTGTATATTACCTCAATATGTTGTGTTTTACCACTTAATGACTAATCATAGCCACAGTCAACAACATTGTTTACAGTGATACTGTTAGTATATATATATATATTAATAATATTATATATATATAATAATTTGCATTGTATAATAGTATAGGAATTATGGAATTAAAATAAAGGTTTTGCAAAATAAGTTTACATTGCTGTCTTTGACAAATTATAATGCAAATAATTTTGAC
>DWON01010796.1:0-10551 GCA_018251015.1 Phocides pigmalion okeechobee
CAAGGCAGTAGCAAAGAAAGTTCCTTCGTTCAACTGTCAATGTCAACTTATTATGACATGAAACCATGACATCAGTCCAGTTGCCTAATGGAAGTGTCATTATTTCGGAGTTGTCACATTTGCTATTTAGTAACAATAACAGTCAATAACGTCATTTCAAGAAAGTGGGTCTAAAGGGCAACTTCTTATTAAATGATCCTTATAAATATTATATGTTTTTAATTGACATTTGTTTGCAAGTTTCTGTTAAAAATGCTCCATAAGTTAGTTAGTCGAAACGTGGCATCATTTGATTGCAATAAACTGCGATATGTCTCCAACAGAGCTAAGAATGTTAAAGATGTGAGTTATCAGTATCTTCAGAGAAGTAAGGTACCTACAATGCACTTTCAGAAGTCATTGCCTCGTCTACCCATACCGAATTTATTAAAAACTGAAGAGAGATACCTAAACGCTATAAGACCACTTTTGACGAATGCCGGGTATGAGGAAGCGGTACGCATAACAAAAGATTTTGTTACGAATGAGGGAAAGGAACTTCAAGAACAACTTATTGCAAAAGATAAAAATAATAAACACACCAGCTACATAAGCGATTACTGGTTCGATTTATATCTGAGGGATCGTGCTGCCCTTCCTATTAATTACAATCCATTGCTGGTATTCCAAAATGATACTCGATCGGAATATAATAATCCATTAGTAAGAGCTACCAATTTGCTCATAAGTGCTGTAAGATTTATGTTGTCTTTAAGAGAACAAATCCTTGAACCGGAAGTTTATCATTTACAACCAAAGAAGAGTGATACAAAACTTTTTAGAACTGTAACAGGACTCTTACCAGAAAGTCTTTCTTGGTTTGTATTTTAAATGTAACTTGTTAATTTTCACTATGATATTGTAGGTTTATTTTGTTTTATTAAACATAAGCAGGCCTTTTTTGTCACTTCTGTTTTAGGGGCATACCAATCAAGCTTTGTAAGCCCATCATTTTTTGTACCACCTCCCCACCCTTTGCTACTGTGTTTTTAGGAAAAAAATAGAACTATATTATTTTTTTATTGTTCTTCATTTTTTATTATCAATTTTTTGAATTCTTTCATATTTTCCTGTTTTTATGGCAATTTTTTGATATTTTCGAAATCCCCTTTGATGGCACTATGTGCCCACACATGCCCCCACAAAAAAATAATAGTGAACAAAGATTAACTATTGGTTCTAGACCTAATGTTAGTCTTTATCCAATAACTTGTGAAACAATTATGATTTGATGGCCTATTTAATATCACAGACTTGTTATTTTGTTATATTTTGATTTTTTAATACCTTAATTATATAAATTTTAACAACAATGCAAATATTCAACATTTACAATTGCACTACTATTTAGTCACTAATTTTGGTGTAATTAATATGGACTGTTGGTATATTCTTTGTGTGATTAATTCAGAAGTTGTTAAAATTTAAGTAATTTTCATTTTGATTAATTTTATATTTCCCAATGTTTTCATTTATATTTTTAACCCCTGATACCAAAAGAGACATCTTCAAACAAGTTTATCTACCTCTCACTGTAGTTTCTACACTAGTTTCAATACAATTTAATTTTTTTTTAATATACTAATACAAGATTTGTTTTGTCAAAAATTGGAAGTTCAAGTATCTCAGATATTGCACTTGGACTTGTACATATTGATACAGTAGTAAATTGTCATGAAGATAATATTGTTAAATGGCTCTTTTTAGTATCAGGGGTCTTTTAATTTCATTTTTATTGAATTTAACTTTATTAGGTATGGAGCATACTTGTTTAAAGCTTTTCCATTAGACATGAGTCAATTTGTTGGCCTATTCAATGCCACTCGGATACCTCAACTGAATAAGGATAAAATATACAGAGATCCTACAAGCAAGCATGTGCTTGTCCAAAAAAATGGCAATTTTTATGTTTTTGATGTGTTAGATGCTGATGGTAATTTTTGTTTGTTTTTTCATTCTTTGTTGCACGTTTTTATGTTCTATAGAATAGCACTATAATTAATTCAGTACTTCTATAATAATGAATATTTTAACAAAGCATTTCATTCTCACAGCTGGTCCTGAGCTTAGGTCTTCCTCTGTAAATCGGACGAAAATAACATAGCTTATGAAAATACATATTACTACTATACAAATTATTGGTATAGTTTGCAAGTGCTTGTGTCATGTACATATTGCTGATGATGGGATTAAGTCTTTACTAATCTTAAATATCTGCTTTTTGAAATTAACCTAAAGGATAAATAATATCAGATCAAGGTACTATAAATTCAGTCATAATGTCATAAGTCATAACATAAACCCATAGATAACATAAGAAAGTGTGAACAATTTTTATAATTTCAAAAACAGTTTGTAATTTCAGGTAATCTTCTTTCACCAACTGAACTTCTAGGAAATTTAGCCCAAATTTTTGATGATAGTGCACCAAAGGCAGAATACCCTTTGGGTGTATTAACATGTCAAAATCGAGATGAATGGGCAAAACAAAGAATGCATTTAGAACAGATTGGTAATGAAAAGGTATTAAGAAAGATAGATTCAGCTATTTTCAATCTGTCATTGGATGATGAATCAATAAATGATGATAAACACAAGATTTTGTCCCAGTATTTACATGGAGATGGTACAAACAGGTATTGCACAGGTTTATTCATTCTCTGTTATGATTTTTTTTAAGGTTTTCAACATTTCAATTATAAAATTTGTTCATTTTTTTATATTTATTTCAACACTGTCGCTGCGGCGTGCAACACTGCTTTGTAATGTGCAGCTAAAAGTTCCTACGGCTTGTACACGCCTGTAGTGTACGTAAAAATCCGTATGGATTACGAGCAAACAAAAGTGCTGTGTTTACGTCGTCTATAAGATAGGCAGCGGAAATTACGTCTTTGTGTTCGTAGTTTGATACACAGATGCTAAAAATACAGTATTTCAGTAAATTATTGCTCATCTTCAGTCTAGAGAATAAAGGCCAGTTTATATTATAGTTACAGTTTATGTATGAGGGCCGCAGTCAAAGCGTGGACATGCTTGTAACTTTCAGATGGTTTGACAAGTCATTCAGTTTGATTGTAACTAAAGATGGTGTCTCGGGCATTAACTTTGAGCATTCGTGGGGAGATGGTGTTGCTGTTTTGCGATTCTTCCAAGACATATACAAAGAAACTACAACTAAACCTTATATTCATCCAGACACCAAACCCGCAAGCACCAACAATACTGTCAATAGGTTGGGTTAGTAAGCAATTAATTTAATGTTTTGTACAGACAGGTAACTACAGCAAGTAGAACAACCAGAAGCAATATTTAAATAAGTAAGCATCATTATTTATTGGTCAGTGTGAGCAACAGCTGTAAGGTATTGGATAAAAACCAAACTAAGCCTACCTCAGTTCACACTTCAAATCCAAAAATTAATCAATAACTTCAAGTATTATTAATTATAGATCACTATATTACTAAAGCTGATACATTGTTTGCCATGCAATACCTCAACAAAATACAAGAAATTAAAGAAAATGGTTCAATGTTACTTAAAAGTAGAATTAATTGGTAAAATTATATTTATTACTTTAGTACATATATATTAACTGCGCTAGATGTTTTCAGAATTCTCATTGGATGATAAATCAAAACAATTTATAAATAATGCTAGAAAGGAATATACTGACTGGTGTGATTCATTAAGCATAGACTACATTCTGTATGAAGATTTGAATAAAGAAGCATGTAAAAAATTCAAAGTTAGCCCTGATTGCATCATGCAACTCGGTTTTCAGGTATGTATATTTTTTTTGTCTTATGGATGCTGGATGAAACCTTGCACTCCCTGTATGGTGTTCAATGTTGACTGCAGTCTATAGACATCTGCAAATGGCAATAGTATATGTGTGTTTTATTTACCAAAACAGTAAAAAATCTATAACCATATCAAATTTAGCAAAACGATATTAGGAAACAATTGCTTTTATTATAAATAACAGATTTTTAATAAATATACATTCATTTATGTGTATTCCATGACATGAGTAAATCAAATTACAATTTTAAACTAATGTTATTGTGGAATTTATACAACCCATATTTATATTAGTATTTATAATACCCATTGTACAATAAAAAGTAAACCATTTCTTTTTATTCATACAAATAAACTTCATCTCAACTGTCAAACTAAATATTACTACTATGTATTACATATATCATATTAATGATTACACAATATCTTAACTCATATATTATGAATTAAGATTTTGTGTATTTCTCCCTGAGCATAAGTTCTGAAAGTAACTCGTTTAAATAACACCATTTATAAAAAAACCTTATTACTATATTATCATGCTATATTATTTACAGGCTGCATATCACCTTCTGCATGGAAAATATGTGGGCACATATGAATCTTGTAGTACATCCGCTTTTAAACATGGTAGGACAGAAACCATGAGACCATGTACTGATAAAACAAAGGTACAAAATTACTTTTATTGATAATTTTCACTTCAAGCATCATCAACTTCAAGAAGTTTGGTTAAAGCAATTACATATATTATAAACCTGGCTAAGTGCAACTCAGGTGTTCGATCTAAATGTTCCTTACGACACAATATCAATGTTTATTCAAGGAAGTCATAGATTAACAACATACAAACAGAGTTTGTACTCAGTCACCTCTTTGGAATGGCCGATGTACATCATTCAGTTAGGTAGAGTAAGTAATACTCTACCTAACTATCTACTTCTACTAAATAAATACTAATGATAAATTTAATGTATTTCAGGCCTTTTGTGATGGCCTTCATTCCAATAAGTGTTCTAAAGAGGACCTCCGTGCTATTATGCAAGAATGTTCAACATATCATTCACAACTAATCAAAGAAGCGGCTATGGGAGAAGGATTCGACCGCCATATGTTTGCATTAATGAAAATCGCCGAAGAGAACAACTTACCTAGACCAAATCTCTATGATTCTTATGGCTACAAGTTTTTAAATAAGTCCATACTGAGTACAAGTACTTTGTCTTCGCCTAATGTCCTTGCCGGCGGGTTTGGTCCAGTAGCTAAGGAAGGCTTTGGCATTGGGTAAAGTCAATTTTACATTACAGTACAATATTTTAATATAAGGCTTTTTTGACATACACATTGGTAGATAACTATATTTGGCCAGCTATGTACCAAAAATTCTGCATGTGTTAAAAAATATTTTTTTTCATTTTATGCCTTCTAACTCAAAATCTCTAAGTTTGCATTGGCACAACACTTACACTCAGATAATATCTTAATTCATTATTTAGCCTCAGCCTTGCAAGGCATCAAATATGAAATTGCCAGCATTACAAATTGATATGGGCTGGAGAATTTGATTCATTGTTCAAAAACAAAAATATTATGTGTAGAATTTTTGCTTTTAATACAATGCTTACAGTCTTTCTTATGTTAATAATTAATTGCTGAAATATATATTTTTACCAGTATGACATTTGCAATATGACTGCAACATTATGTTTCTACATTTTGATTTTAGGTACTCAGCATTTGCAGATAAATTAGGAGCAGCCGTCACAAGCTACAAAGCTCACAATGATAGTCATAAGTTTATCGAAGCTTTAAACAAATCATTTATAGACATCACCAAAATCTTATCTGGGTAAAAATATCTGACCACTAAAAATCTTTGAAAATTTTAGTTTGATTGTTATTTAAGAACACATGAAAATATTTTATATATATGAATCATTTTATATACCTATACTGTAACAAAATTTTACAATATTGTGGTACAACGTGGGAGCACTCCATATTCAATTATGAATTTCCAGGTTCAATAGAACCTTCCACAATAAAGAACGTCAATAATATATTTTACGAAGTGTAAGTGTCATTTATTTATTAGGTTCCTAATTAGAGGAGAAAACTTTTTGAGATTTGAGATTTAAAGATTTTTATTGAACCAAAAACAAAATTACAAAGTATTACATATCGTAAACATCTGCAATAGTAATAGTAAGATACTGTGTCGCAGCTGTTTACGCCCATCCCGGGAACACAGTTAGGAAAGTTCAATTACATATATGAAGTTATGTTATTTTTAAATGTTATACAGATATACCTATATTTTACAAGTATGATTACATCTACAGTAGAAGAATTGGTAACTTAATGTATAATAATGGATGTCAAGTATCGCACGCATTTTTGCCATAAAAATAATTAATTAATCCGTTTATTAATTTTGAAGTTATTATAACTTAGTTAATAAATACTTTCCGTGACCAAACAAGTACTTTATACTTTAAAAAATCTATTTAAGTAAAGAGCTAAGCATAAAAATATAGGTATAAAGAGTATAAGAAAACATTTTGTTACGAGTTATTGTGGCAAAAGTAAAAACACTTCGATTTTCTTTGTAAACACATGTTATATACCATAACTAAACTTACGAACTAATCTTAACTATAGTTGGACGCTAGGAGAGTTTTTTCTGTACCCTGTATGTTGGTAGACCTCCATACAGATTATGGAACTCTGCCAAAACCCAAATTTTAGTCACAGCCGTTCAGGGATGCTTTGAGGTTGATAATTTCACAACAACTTAAAAGGACGTTTCTTTAAGCTACAACAAGGAGATAGTACTTGTTACACAAATTACAAATTTATTATAAAAGTCTAAGCTACACAGTTTATCTAATATTATATAACTTACCCCTTATGCGCACAACACACTTAATATTTCCCACAGATATGTTCCATAACAGTGCAGTTAAATGCTAATAACGATTTGTAAAACATAACATTCCCTTAATTGTATTTCATGTGACCTTTTTTCCTTTTATTTTTCTACCTCCTTAAACACTTGACAAAAATCTAAATTGTGTGTACTACTACCCTCATCAAAGTAATCTCTAATTATTTTATTTCTTTTCGTAAATATTTCGCCATAGCGGCTTTAAGTCCTTAGCATGGCTTAAAGTAGAACAGAAGACAGAACAACAGGAGTCGAAAGAATAAGAGTTATACATATATTAAAGTTTTATTTTTTAATTATAATCTATTTTTAAACAAAGATACAGTTTCTAAGAAACTGTATCTTTGTTCTGTCTGAATGTCTTTTGTCGGTCCCTTGAGGGTATCTTGTACGTGAGTGGATAAAAACGCAATACCACTTATCGTTAAGACAATTACCTTCTGCAGCAAATATGGTACCGTAATTGGGGTAAATGGAAACCATTTAGTCGTTACTGTTAGGCGGTTGTCTTATCAACATAATATGTAGAATATCGAGTGATAATTATTAAATTA
Organism: Phocides pigmalion okeechobee; assembly: GCA_018251015.1. NCBI lineage: Eukaryota > Metazoa > Arthropoda > Insecta > Lepidoptera > Hesperiidae > Phocides > Phocides pigmalion. The sequence goes on from DWON01010796.1 coordinate 7,343, forward strand.
TTAATAATCGAGTGATGATTAATAAAACCATACTCATTTATTTATTTAATTGGATTACCAACGCAAGATACAGTATTTAGGAAATAAAAATTGCATGAATACAGTTGATAACAGATTTTAAATGAGATAAGATACTAATGTTATAAATGTGAATGAAAGATTGTTGGTTAAGCTTTCACGCCAAAACTACTCAACTGATTATCATGAAACTTTGTACACATACTCTTAGAGGGATTCAAAATTACATAGGATACTTATTATTATTTTTTTAATTTATTTTCGACAATTCACTTAAATATTGTATTTTTTATCATCTGTGTATCATTTACTAATTCACACAAGTAATAGCCGCGTCCAGTCTTGTAAAGCCGACGTAACCAGCACTCTTCGCCCGTAATCCATATAGATTTGTACGTACACGACATCTGTGTACAAGCCGCAAGCGCATTACGTCGCGCAATACACAGCAGTCTTGTAACCGCAGGGAAAGTGATAAGAGAGCGACACAGAGGGTGTGGGTCATGAAAAGCGTTGCAGTTTTGTTTACCATACCCTGCCTTGATGTTTTTCATACGTTGTCATTCAATAAGAACACAACGCCGCTTCATAACATCGTTACAAATTAATTGGAACCACTTCCACAACACTAGGCAGGTAAATCAATTTATTTTGCAAGTGCATACGTGTACCGGTGTGCTCAAGGCTTGATACACGCCCACTGTCGGCCATGTCGCAACACACCTGCTAACAGAATAATAAGCTTGTTATTAGGCCGATAAGTACACAAGCTGTTGATTTTATTGTGAGAAGAGCAGCAAACGAACATGCACACCGTCTGATGTTAATTAGTCGTAGCCCATAGACATCCACGTACAACCACAGACACGACCGAAATCCTATGAGCTCGAGCGTAGATACGTTGCTACTCCTGAGGACTGAGATGGTCGCCTCACATCAAAGTGTAGCCGGCAACCGCACTTCTCCAACAGAAACACAAGTAATGCTTGACGCTGTGAAACTACTTCAGTCATACTATTGGCCTGATGGACCTTTAAATATAGACAAGATATGATTCTTTCTGTAAAAGATAGGTCAATGCATCAAGTATCATGGATTAATTCCTAAATAGCCCGGCCATATGGTAACAAGTAGAACTCTTACTTCGTCGGCGACATTATCAAGCGAGTCGACCATTTTTGATCTGAGAAGTATTTACTCTCGATCAAAAATGGTCTCCGGAAGGGAAGGGAAGGGAGTTCTGAGGTAATATGGAAGTGTTGATTAGCGTCCAATGCGCTTTCTTCACTTCTATTTTCATAGAAGTATTTTATTTCAATCCAAAGTCGGTAAGTTTATACTATCCAAGTTTTCTTCGTCAACAATGGATATAAAACAGTTTCCGATAACACTTCGATAAAAACGAACCAAAGTAAGTTCGTCTGCTAAGTTCAGTTGTATGATCCAAGTTTATGTAGTATAAGATGTTTCAAATTAATCCTCAGGGATACGGCTGTATACTTGTGATCTTCTGTTTTGATTTTTTTGTTAGTTACACTGGCGATGGTGGACTAAACTTAGTTAATATCGAATGGAATATACGGACGTCACTTCGATACTTCCTTTTAATTTTTGCAGTAGTTACATGATATGGTGTGCACTCAAAATATAAAAGGGTAAGATGGTCGCCTCGCTTCAAAGTGGAGCCGGCAACCGCACCTCTCCAACCGAAAAACAAGTAATGCTTTGCGGTGGATTATGAGGGCGGCGATGGTACCTCCCGGGTCAAAATATAGTTCTTTAAAAAACTAAAAGCGAAGTATAAAGATAGACTAAAATCGATCAACACACATAGTGTTACAGTTTTGGCAGTTAAGATACTTGATCTGTTGAAAGTGTGACCGTAATTGACTCCAAGAAACTCGTTTCTCTGCCAATTAAACCCAATAGTGACCACTGATACAAATCAACACAGTCCCATTGAAGTGACAAAATGGCCCTCGTCTTTAGTACCGATTGATATCACGACGATTAACAAATTAAGGCAAGTCTACTAAGTGCACTAAAGGAAACAGTGTCGCTTAATGAAACTTTCTTGATCAGTCTTAGATTGTAAGGTTTTGAATATTAAACCCAATAACGAAAAAAATACTAAACATAGGGTAGATACATTAATCAGTCTTAGGTTGTAAAGCTTTGAATATAGAACCCAAAAAAAAAAGAAAAACTTACTAAACGTAGGGTAGATAGATTAATGTACCATTAACATCTGTCAACAGTTGTCCACCACGGCAGTTTAGTCGTGACTACGCCTTGTAACGGGAAATATTGTCAAAATCGTTAATCCTCAATACCCGGGACATAGTAAATGTATATATACTGCGATGATATTAGTTTAAAATCATATGCAAGACGTTGGTAATGCTTTGCGGCGGATTATGAGGGCGGCGGTGGTACTCTCCCGGTCGAACTATAGTTCTGCCACCTTTTATACAATATCGATTAATAATATAGGTCTATAAATGTTGTTTTTTTTTACGTGTAATTTTCTACTTATTTCAATATTGTCGGGCTGTTTTAGAGATTAATCCATGAAACCTTGATACATTGACCTAACTTTTACAAAAAAGAACTAGACTTAGGGTACATAGATTAAGCTATATAGTCCATAAGTCCATAAATGTTGTTTTCAAAACCAAAACTACTGAGAGAAGGCTTAAAATTTCCAATATTCAGCGTTTATTAAACAAAACACTTAAAAACTATTCCACAATCCGATACTACGTACGATACCATCGTTGACTGCTATCGCGGATTCGATCGTTCCTAGATTGACGTGACGTCACTATATCGATTTTCCTGTCCATTACAGAACAGTACACGACATTAAATAAATAACCAGACCGCGATAAAAGCACTACTGCAGCCCCCATTACGGCACATTATGTCTCGTCGTGGGACGCGAATGAAATTCATAAATGATTGCTAAGCCGGATTGAGAGATGTTTAAGTGGACCTAGAGGTAATGTATTGAAATACCTCTCCAACTTCTCTGTTATTTAATTCACTACGTATTGCTATTCATCATATAGTAGTAAAAGTCCCGTTTAGCATAATAGCTGAATTACCGGCTTTAAGTTTTTTTTATAATGAAAGAGTAAGAAACGGGCATGCAGGCCACCTGATGTTAAGTGGTCACTGCAGCCCATGGA
>DWON01010797.1:0-10551 GCA_018251015.1 Phocides pigmalion okeechobee
AAAGAAATAATAAAGATCCTTAACCTACTATTTTCGGCACATGTTTTTTGTGGAGGTAGTATCTCAGGAGTCAAAAATAAACAATTCTACCACATTTCAAAAATGTCAATGCATAAAGAAGTACGCACTTATCACAGAGTTAATTTTAAAAGAAGTTCATATATATCACTTAGGTAGATAGCAATATAAGATCTCCTTTCGAATCAAAAGATATCAAATCGCTACAAGGATTACATAATGATCGCTAAACATACATAAAAAACATGCTGACGAGTTGAGAACAATGAATTCTTTAAGATGCTTGAACTACGGTTTGACCGTGATGATACCACCGCCGCCCTTATAATCCGCCATAAAACATGACTTGTTTTTCGGGTGTAGGTGCGTTTGCCGATTACTTATAAATGACCGACCATCTCAGTCATCAGAAGTGGTAATGCATTTATGCACGACGTCAGGAAGGACTTTAGTCTAGTTTGATGTTGGACAGAGATGCAAGGACGGCAAAGCCAATTTAGCATCAGAAGGTACGTTGTACGCTGTACCTGTACGCTCGTTTGCTATTTTCTCAACATAAAATAATACATTCCGCCTTTTACGAAGTCGATTACAAAATAGAAAAAGGATAATTGAACTCAATATCTGAATTTGTAGGTTAAAGGGGAAATAGCTACACTCGAACGAAAGATAAGGCGAGGTCAGTAACACTGTTTATTTAATGTTATCGACAGTTTATTCAAATTAAGAAGGAATTAAAATTATTTAAGTTATGAATACCAAAAACTTTGAAAAAATCTAGAAATAGATGAAATGTAGAATACTATACATTAAAAAAATTCTTTATAAGGCTCAATTATGAGCTAAATAATGTGATAAAGCGAAATTTCTAAATTTGTTTGATTAAAAACGAAGTCTGTTCAATGTCGTATAACTCGAATGTGGTACTATGATTGGTCCGGGGAGGTACCATCGCAACCATTATTATCGGCCGCAACCGGTTTCGGATGTAGAAGTGCGAACAGCGACACTTTGATGCGATACGACTATCTCAGTCTTCAGGAGTAGCAATGCATTGACATTTCACCTTAGGTGAGACTTCAGTCCATGGACTACAGATGGACTACATGGACTACTACCACTTAACATCAGATGGACTGAACGCTTCTTTGCTGTTTTCACATAAAAAATGTTCAAAGTAGGTCAGGTAATGATATGTTTTCCCCAAAATAAAAATGAAAACTGGTAAATTTTAAACTGTTATTTTGACCTCACCCATTCTCTCGTTCAATGCACAACTCATAAGGAAAATCGTTACTCGTAAGTACCCGTTACATAGTAACATCATAACTCATAATTTGTTGAAGGCCGGCTCACCTTTGATATATAAATATATATATATATATATATGAAAAAAGTATGCAAACCTCCTGCTGTTAAGTTGCCGCAGCCCATAGACATCCACGTACAACCACAAACACGACCGAAATCCCATCTGAGCTCGAACGCAGATACGTTGTTACTCCTGAAGACTAAGATGGTCGCCGGCAACCGCACCTCTCCAACCGAAACACTAGTAATGCTTTACAGCGGTTAATAAGGGCAGCGCTGGTACCTCCCCTGTCGAAATATAGTTCGTACCTTTTTATGTAATTATACATATAATTTATTCTGAGATATTTTTTATGTTTCCGTGGAGAAGAATAAATACGCCGGGAAATATTCTTCTTCATGTCAAATCATATGGAGAAATTTTCTGCACATGTGTACGATTTAATAGAATTAGCGGAACAGGTGCGATTGAGTAGTGGAATAATTAATGCAGTCAGGTAACGTCACGCCTGTAGACCAGTTTCACGATTAATACCTCATAATCTCGTAATCGTTATTCCGTATTTTCAAGGTATTAATCATGTTGAATACGCACGTCATCAGAATGACTAGAACATTGATGGAAATTAATGTCCACGTCATATTTCCTTATCCGGGTATGATCGAGCTTGAGGCTGCCAGTATAGTACACATATTATTATTTACACCCCGCCTTTGTCCTCTATACCTGTTTTTTATGTGAGATGAGTAGCAAACAAACAGCAGCATGCAAATCATCTGATTTTAAGTAGTCGCAGCCCATAGACATCCACGTACAACTACAAACACGACTGAAATCTGAGCTCGAACGTAGATACGTTGCTACTCCTGAAGACTAAGATGGTCGCGCTTCAAAGTGTAACATAAGTAATACTTTATGGTGGATTATGAGGGTGGCGGTGGTACTTCCCCGGTCACCATGTCTGCTACCCAGACCGTCTGGAAAAACGCTACTGTAGCGACAAGACCACCTTTTGACCACCACTGTTAGATTTGTTTTGTTGTGTTTTCTGTTTTTGTGAACTATTACTGTATAATAAAGCATAATTAATTTGATATTTGATACAGTCTTGTTGCAGATAATAATATAATCAAGTTATTGTTAAAACTGCTTTGCAACAATCTGTATCCACATGTAAAGTCTATTCCGTACAGCCGTAGTAGCTAACCTAAGACACCTAAAAGTATTAGGTACTACGGTAGCGGTAGGCATGTAATATATTTATAGATTACTGGTAGAATCCAAGATCAACGCAAACCGATAACGCTGAACCTAGAATTTTGCAAATAGGTTCTTTATTTAGCTTTAGATTTTAACCGCGGCTCCGCTCGAGTTGAAGCCCTTAAATTAATATTAAAAATCATTGCAGCGAGTAATAATCAAAATAATAAACTTGTATCTAACATCAAAAAAATATAATAATTAGAATTGCTTATAAGTGACACAACAAAATAACATGAAATATACAAAAAAAACAAAAACAAACAATCACGTCCGTCAAAATATTTTTTTGAAAAAATTTGTAGGTTTGACGTGAAAGCGTAACAAACAAACTTACATTCACATTTGTAATATTAGTAAGGATAAGTGAGTATTAAGAACGGAATTTTGAGGTTTTTAAATGCAAGGTGAAACATGTGGATTTTAAGTCTGTATAAATGTATCGTTACATCGACTTTTACGCGAGCAACGCAGCGGGCAAAGCTAATGCAAGATAAAATATAAGTAAGGTAACAGCTTATGACTCAAAAAGACGGTAACAATATCTCTTCACTTAACTCAGAAGTTGGGCCTCAGGATTAGTCACTTACATTTTAAGTATCCTTTCTTTTTCGAAACCACTGAATTATTGTGACATATATTCAAACGAATCGGTGTTACTTGTTTAGCAACGTTGTGACATGTTTACAATAATTAAACATCATCATTGCACAATAGTCGGCTTAAACCATTTAATGATGACACAACATGACCCAACGTTTGCAATTGAACACGATAGAGGACTATTTATCAAGGAAGGTTTGGACAGGACGAATTGAGCACGTTCTCAATACTAAACCGGAGGTATAAAATAACTATTGTCTCACTTGAAGTGTCATGAGTCCCTTACACATATCAAATTTTGATCGGTGGTAAAACTAAAGTATGATCTGAGAGGAACTACCGCTGGCCTCATAATCCGCCCCGTATCAGCATTTGTACGTCGGTTGGAGTTGTACATAAGCGCTAAGGCGACACTTCATTTGTGTTTTAGGTTGCATGTGGATGTCCATGGGCTGCTGAGAATGATTAATATCAGACGACCTGCTTGCTCGATTGCTAACCTATATTTAGTATTGTCCAACGTTCGAATCTATGGCAAAGTTTTTCGAAATGATGCATATTTGATGCACAATCACAAGTCCTTTTCATTGTGAAGGAAAACATCGCGGGGAAATCTACACTACTGAGTCCGTAAAGTTCTCAAAAGTCATTTTAAGAACGCATTTGGTCAGATCGTCTGTTCCTTACCCGTATCGTCCTGAGAAAAGCTTGTTCAGCGGAACAGTAATAACTTGTTAACGATGACAAAGTATTTGTAACTTATTACCGAGAATTATTTAAATATCGCCACGAATACACAGGAATAGCGAGCTAACCTCGTTTGAGGTTAACACACAAAGAATTGATGCATCACGTCTGCTGCGAGTAACTGCGAGTGACTCACCGTGCTGACTCTTGAGCAATCCCACCACAGTTATGCCGTCGTTGCTTCGTAATGTTATTAATTAGGAACCTAATCTACAACTAAGTACAAATATGCGAGTATTGAGAAAAATATTGCGACCGACAAGCAATGTAATCGACTCTAGTACACTTATTTAATACTAGTTGATTTTATATATTACTTTTTTTTATGTATTAATTTACTATATTATTTATTTGTATTTGTGTATAGTTTCTATGGGCTTTAGTAGCCGTAAATAAATTAAATTACATTACTAGTTTTTCTCCTATATATTATACCATTGATTTTTATATATTCCTAGTTTTAGGTTTTCCCGTGTAAAAGCGATGTTTCAATACATTCCGATTACTCATGATTCTCCGTTTTTAAACTACATGTATATTTGAAGCAAATGTTAAAGGCAATCATACAGATAAATCCTACAATTTCAAAAATTCTATACAAAGTTTAAGGACATATTTTTCCTCCTTACGGATTGAATTTCCAAAATTTCTTTCTTAGTGCTCATTTACGCTATATTATGAAACTACTTGCAAAATTTTAGGATTTCTTTGTTGATTTGTTGATTTCTAGATCATTCAATTATCTTCCTCTATATATTTCTTCCTTCTTACTTATAAACATAAGATCGTGCAGGTCATCTGATGTTAAATGATCTCTACAGTCCATGGACATCTACTTCCAATTTTAAAGTTGATGTATAGAGATAAGTATTACATACTTATGACCTTATTCTTATCCTTACTAATATAAAATTTAAAAAAATACGTTTGTGTATTGGTTTGTTTTTATAACGCTACATTACTGAATCTTACTCCGATCTACTCAGAGTAGATACTCTGTGTACTAAATTTGAGTAAGATTCAGTAATGTAGGTACAGATGTACCTCTTGACAGACTACGTTAATAGATAGCTAGCAGGTCAGCGACCTTGGATTTGAACAATGGGGAGCACTGCTTTTAGTTAAAAGGACCCTTTTAAATAAAAAAATATGCCATAACATCGTTTGAATTTGAAAAAGAAATTACATAATGTACAATCTATTGTAGTCGCTAAATCTTGGATATATTTTGCGGACATAGCCTTGGGTTAAGGCTTGTACAATTGATAGATAATGTTTTGAATTATTTTCAATTAGGGAAAATCCATATCGATAACAAATATAGGTAAATTTGTGTAAATCATATATAGTGCAAAGTTCAGTGCATAAAGATACAGTTAGTGTTGTGTGTCGTGATATGGAACCCACGAAAAACGAACGAAACATAGTGTAGATACCATTAGCATCTGACCAAAGTTTCCTCCGCCATCGCAGTTTAGACTTGACCACGAGGCATGCAACTGGTTCGAAATATCAGCAATCAAATATTTCTAATCGTTAATCGTGAGTACCCACTGTGTTTTAGAGTTTATTTCGCCAATCTTATCCAAAACGAAACACCTTACGAGTCGGTAATAGTTTATTGACATTCAAAAAGAGTACTGTAATGAATACTTTGAATAATAATATTTTGATTTCGATTTTTTTAAATAATAAAATGTATAAATCCCGTGATAACATGAGTTCGAAATAATATTATTATGATATTGGGAAAGTTTTCAAGAAAACATTTCCTCTTATTAGGACTAGTCGTCCGGTAGTCTAAGTCACCTTCAGTAAATGACGTAACAAAACCTCCTTATGTGCAATGTCTAGACCATTTTGTCGTACTTTTATATTATTATTTAAATACATTACGCATTTATTTATTATTGTTATTTGTTATAACTATACTTGACGTAACTTGTACAACTTCGACAAAATACACATTCGTACAAACATTCAAGGATACGAACGCAGATAAAAACCGTAAGCTTGTTGCCACAGATCACATAGCAAATAGACATGGGCGATGATTTCAGTTTATACGATCCACACAGCGGCCCGTATTCACTCCAAAATACAAGAGAAACATCCAAATGAGAAAAAATGTAGCGAACTGGCCTCTTATAGTACGTAAAGCTAGGAAATATTTGGTACTCGAATTTGGTAATAGGAAAATAAAACATGAAAACGCGTCACTTCAAATATATTTGTACAAGGATTACTAGCATATTCAGCCTTCATCTTAGACAACAATTATTACATGCGATATTTGCACATTTAAAACGAATACCTATTTTAATCTTAGGGTCAATTCGAACGTAAAATATTAATTTCAGATGTGTCAAAGTCATTTAAATATCAATAAAGATTATGTGTTTTCTGAATCTCTGGCAGAAAGATTTTGAAGATGTTCTCATTAGTATTAAAAATGTTCAAACCGGTAATTAGTCGTATCGCATGACGAAGTTTATACTAAACTCTTCTTATTTTGAAATAGAAACGTAAGCTTGCATTGAAACAAAAACCAGTTTCCTTATAACATAATACAGATACAGGCATACATCAGTGCCAAAGCACGAACCACATGTGTCATACAGCCCATAACACATAATTACGCAATTTCTCAAAAATCATATGAGAATAAATAAACGGAAACTTGATAACAATAAAAGCATATAGATAATTTCGCTTATATTCGTTTCACGAGCCCAGTAGTCCATCTAGTGATGGGCTTCTTCATATGTCGGCATGTCTATTTGTTCTTAACTCTACATCCACCGTGGTCCTGTAGTTCATGAGTCAACTGTTACGAGACCTGTCGCACGTACAACCATTGACGTACTTAATAACAATCTTGTTGATAATCCTAACAAACGTTACTATATTTTCCGGCCCAACTGTAAATATAACATCTACTAGGTATAAGAGATATGAATTGGCTCTTTTGTAACTCGCGGCACCGATTCTTATTTCGATATTCGATATTTGCTTCTCACTCGAACCCCACGGATCATAAATTTCAAAACCAAACAAAAATTCCAAATTGTGTAATTAAGTTATTTCAAAAAGTGCAAGTATTTTATTACGAGTCTAATTACTCGTGTATTTTTGCTAAGAAATATCTAAAGTCAAAAATACGACAGGATAAGATAAAAATGTTGATAAAAATTCGCTAATCCGATTCTAACTGGTAAAAGCTTCAGATAACTACGTGATACTTGCATATTTAGGTATTGAAAGTAGCACACGATTTGCAGTCCTCGTGATGATAACACATTTTTTTATTTATTTCATAAGAAAAAGTATGGTTTATCACCATTTAAGCTACTTGTCAATAAATATAAAAGAGGAAATAAAAGAAAAGAGAAGGAAACAAAATGAAACAAAAGATAAGAAAAGGATAGAAACGAAAAGAAAAAAGAAAAGGAAAGGAAAAAGAACAAACACTACAATAAAACATTGAATACGTTCACAAAATCAAAATAAAGCATGTCAAATTATTCACACAATAAAAAAATCAAAACTCAGAAAATACATTTTTGGCTGCTCCAGTTTTTGTTCCACCGCTGGGCTCAACCTTTCTCAGCCTTTAGGGGATTCCTGGAGTTCCACTACGGCACTGTATATATTTAACTAAAGCGCAAAAACCTTATTATAACGATTTTTCTCCCCAAACCTAAGCTTAAATGCTGATATGAACTCCGCTCGTAATTTGAAAAAGATAACTAAAATAGACGGTTATCTCAATTATAATTATTAAAAAAATATATATGTTGTAATATCATATAATATAATGAAGGGTAGTTTATATAATTGCTTATGTATGGACAACAGAGAAACAGCAATCCGTATACAAAATATTATAAATATAATCAGGAACATTCGTGTGAAAAAATGCATACAATAAATTCACGTTTGCTTCCTATGTGTGTGTGTATATAAATGTAAGAATTACCAATCCGCAGTAGCATGATGAAATATGGTGCAAGTTTTGTTATTCTGTAAAAAAATCTGTGCTTAACAGTGGAATATCAAAGGGGTCGATAAGGCTTTCTACAATCATAGCCCTGCGCTACGATTCATTGTATGGTGGGTGTCATGTTGATATCATTTTTATCATAATCATCTATTTTAATGCTGGTTTTAATATACAAAAAATATTTTAAATATTTTTCACTTTTCCATTGTTACTTTTTAAATAACCAAAAATGTTATCAAATTATTCGAAATTAAAAACACAGTTTGCCTTATCCAGACCAATCAGAATAAATTAAAATACCACAGTTCCATTTTTTTCACATGTACACACACAAGATAGGTAAGAAATAACTGAACACAATTCTAAATTCATGATTAAAATGTTTGTCTATCCTAGAATCCAACTTGGAACCCGTGTCAGACCGGTAGAGATTCCGTTGTGTCATGCAGGTCAAGGATTTTCAACCAAGATGCCACGCCTCATTTAGGTAGTATAGAGATATGGGAAGGAACAAGAAAATTCTAGAATTTTCAAACCAAAATTTCAACAAATAGATTGAAAGTCATAAATGATATTCATTAACTAGCTGCTGCTCACGACTTCGTTCAGGTTTCGAAAAATTTCTCACACCCGTATTTTTCAAATTGACATAACTTTTTTATTTACATACTAATGTAAACGAAACGAACACTAAAAGTTAAATAAAGTTTACTAAAATACATAATTGAAAACCTCAGTGTAGGCTGTTAGGTCATTTTTGAGATTAGCACAAGCACAAACAGACAAAAATTCCAAAAACACTTTTTTTGAGTTCTTTGGCGTTAATATCATATACTTATCTTATGCGTACAGACAGCGATCAATTATGATTTTATTATTTGTATATAGATATCGATAAATTTGTTATTGAGGAATTCATATTTTAATAAAAGGGCCTAAAAAGCTTCTGGGAGGCTCCACGAAAATCTTGGAAAAATACATCAAAATATAATTAAATAATTTTTTAATACGTCATCATATGAAATCACTTTGCGCTACATCTAAACTGAAACTAAGTTGGTGAACAAACCAAATTGCAGCATGATTCAACGCTGCAAGTTCCTCATATCTTTACTCATCTATACTAAGAAGGTAGCAAAACGTACCATTGCGCAATGAAAACCCGATTTGTGCAATGGCAAACTATTTTGAACCGTAATCGTGTCGTTTTATCACCCATATTCATTTGCAACTCGATAGGGAAGGGTATCTGACGTCCTCTCCCGACATTATTGGAAACAAAATTAATTTTTCGGTAAGTTTTTAATCATTCCAAATAATATTTATTTTATTGGACGTAGTGCATTCTGCTCACAACTGGTAAATAGCTGGAGGAAACTCAACCATACCTCTCTAATGCTTATCGGTAGAGATAAGGATTATTATATAACTAGTGTGGTGGTTGTTTCTAATCAGCGTATAGAGCATATTTGATAGGGAGAACATTAACTTGAGCGAAGAGGAACTGCCGCTAAAATCTATCATGAAATCTTTTGCTTCGGTCGGAGAGTTTCGGTTATCAGTTGTACTTGTAACAAGGCGATTATCTTCTTCAGGAATAATAACACATCTTAAAGGTGAGAGTTCGACTTAGTAGGTGCCATCGCCGCTCTCATAATCCGCGGTAAAGCATTACTTGTTTCGGTTGAAGAGATGCGGTTGCCGGCTACATTTTAAAGCCAGGCGACCATATTAGCCCTCAGGAGTGGCAACGTATTTACGTTCGAGCTCAGATAGAATTTCAGTCGTGTTTGTGGTTGTAGGTGGATGTCTATGGGCTACGACTACTTGACATCAGGTGGTATGCATGCTCGTTTACTAATCTTCTCACATAAAAAAATGTGCGACCAGTTAGCATTTCAGTGTTATTTGAAGTTTTATGAAAGCTGCAGCGGCTATTTAACATCAGATATGTATGTATTTTGAGAATAATAAAAAAATCCTGTTTCTACCGTAGCACCGTCTATCCGTTATTATCTGACTTAGCAGCGGCAGTTTGTTTCGCGTGTAGCACGTGGTCCAAGCTTCGATTGTTTTTTAAGTGTTTTATAATTATGCCGATTCAAAAAGTATTAAAAATGAAGTCAGCACCTAACGCTTTATCTTTATTATATTTAATGGGGTTTTTCCCATTAGTTTTCTGTAGTACGTCAAATCAATTTAGGGTTTTGTAAATATTTTTTTCCTTTTATATTTAATTACAATAATAGAAATTTTAAAGCTAATTGTAATGAAAGACAAACCGAAACAATCTAAAGGGAGTCCGTAACCATGCGGCATGGTTCCAAGAACGCTAGCTGTATTCCCGCGTTGAATAGCAAACATTTTTCTGCGTGGGATATGAACTAATCCTCTTGCCATTTAGGGTTGCAGCAGTTGCAGATCTTTTTCAGGTCAATCCACCTGATAGCGGACAAATTGCTACGTCTTCCCGCTAATCCTATAATGACTATAATAATGAGAGACACATATATCGATAAGTTTGTCTACGGATTTCATCTTTGTGTCTCGTAGGGATTTTTTTTTATTATAAGATACGGGTATGCAGGTCACCTGATGTTAAGTGGTC
>DWON01010798.1:0-10550 GCA_018251015.1 Phocides pigmalion okeechobee
AATGTCTAACTGCGCTGGCCTAATGCGGATTGGTAAACCGCACACATCATCTGGAACTTTATGGAGAATTCTCAGGCATGCCGATTACCTCCCGATGTTTTTGTGCCATTAGAACAAGCAATAACTTATAGAGTGATTTGGAGTGAAACGTGTGTGGAGTCTTAAATGATATCATTGCGGAATTTGTACATTTTAGTACGTAACGAGTAATCTCAATTGACGCTTTCAATTGCCATATACAAAAAACCAATCAACATTACATTAAATATTCAAATATTTAGAGACGGAAACTCTATTCCGAGTATATTGTCATTCATACATTGTTTGTTTTCAGGTATGGCAACATTATTTCTACTAAAGCAATACTGGATAAAAATACGAATAAATGTAAAGGTAAACAACATTAATAGACGTTAGTACTAACATTAACAACACATAGAATATATCTATAATCTTCCAATAAACTACGTTATTTTTAATATTTACTTATAAGTTTAGTATAAAATTTGTAGTTAATCCTAATCTGTGCATAGATTCACGTATGTATACAAATATTTATAATGGAGTACCAACGCAATTACTTTCTGAAATATGTTACACATTAAGAATTGTTCGTAATGAATAATATTAATATTTTCTAGAATACCATATACCTTCATTAAACTAACCCATCTATGGTGAGACTTTTTCCAATATTTGCACGAACACTAGTTTCGTTTTGATTCTTATTTATAAACATCTTCATACTTATTACACATTTACGTGTTATCTTTGTAGAATTCATTTCCATATTATGCACCAAGCACAGATACGTTCCTTATTATTATTATTATTACGAAAAATGCACATAAAATTCATCACAATGATTTATCTTACTATTTTTAATAATTATTATTATTACATTTTTCATCATGCTACGTGTATGTTGTCATAATTTTTTCTGATCATTAGCAACACATTATACTATATTTTAATTAGTTTAAAAGTTTTTAGATGTCCTGTAAATCAGCATGATTCATGTTTTTTTAAGCCGGATCAATGGTGGTGAGTGTTCTATATCATATCCCATCACTGTACCCTTTATTCACTTTGTATCCACAGGTTACGGTTTTGTAGATTTTGAAACGATCGCGTCCGCTGAGGCAGCTGTTAAAGGATTACAAGCCAAAGGTGTTCAGGCCCAGATGGCTAAAGTGGGTATCTGGTTCCTGCGTAGACTGAACCGTGTACGTTGTGCATGCAAGTAATACTATTATGACTAACCGCCTGCTCCTTACCCGCTCTCTCATCCAGAATACTCATCCTTACAACGTGGTTAACCTCAAAAATTCATCCAATCATTTACTAAAATCCGTTAATGTTATCCAATTTGCGGTAATTTGTTATTACATACCGATTATTCATTGGAATCATAAAAAGCTTTATAAATTTTAATATGAGTTTATAATAGTACCAACACACTGTAAAAACATGAAGAAGGTGTACAAAAATATATTTATTTAAAATTTCAATCTTAATTCAAAATATTATTGATATTCAAAAATAATATATTATATTATAATATTCCTACATACATTTAAAGGATTCCTTTAACTCTGTTAGCGATAATTGGGATTAAAAGGATTTATATTTTACCTAATCTGATTGCCTGTCCTCATCCCTCCCGATTTTCCGCCTACCTTTAAATATAGCTTTAGTATATATACACCCTCTTACTATTGAACAGATGCTGTTATGTTTATTATCCGATAAATTGAACATTAAACTATAAATGCAAAGATATTTATTTATCATAAATGTTTTGCTAGATATAATAAATTAATCCTATGCATATATGTGTAGCATCAGTACAGTACCCCTTTTCTATGTGAAGAATAAATTAGTATTATTCTTGTCGAGTCACATAATGACTTTAGCTGTTTGATCCTATTTAGATAAACAATTAGGTCCAGTGTTTAGATCATCGACATTAAATGGGCGATTTAAAGGATTACTTGTAAAGTTAAGATTATTTATACACATTCATTTATCAGTTCGTTTTGGAACCAACTCGAGTGGTATTCGGTTTGTCAACGTTTTGTCAAACAGAACTGTACGACACTAGCGCGTTGTAAGTATTTACACAATCCCTATCAATGGTACGCAATCCGGCGCAAATATAACGCTTACTTAAATTACTTCAAACATTCGTTTCATCTGTTAATTCTGTACTATTATCGTTTGCTTCAGCGTTATAACAATGTATTTTCGCTATTGGGCTCTGGGTATTTCTATGCTTTCAATATTAAATTAGTGTGTATGCGACTTTTAACTAGCTTCATAAAATCTATGCTGATGTATATGCCCACGTCGTTGATATCTACATAACAATAAATAATATATTATAGCATATTAGATTCGATCTGCTGATTTACGTCAGAGCTGGCTTCAATGTCTAGATAATATATGCGGGCTTCAAGCTAATATCAGTACACTCCGAAATAACCTTCAGTTATTTATGAGACACCCTGACATACAGAAATTCCTTATCAAATAGAAACACCATTTGTTCAACAATAGTCGACGCAATTACTGTAAAACCAGTTATTATAACAGATAATGTCAAATTACTAATGTTTTTGTTAACATTTCATTTATTTAACCAGTATTGAAATAAAATTTTGAAATTATCATCGTGTTCAAATAAGTCGTTTTTTTTCCAATGAGTATTAAATTCACTTAACTGTACTTTGAACTCGACTACCAATTCGACCATTATTTTTATTAATTTTCAATAGACTCAGTCCCATACACACTGCCATTTAGCTGACAGGGCGGTTGTTTCACCAGTTTTCTTGGGGCGTTTACAGCAACAGGAGCAAGATCCTACCAACCTATACATGGCAAATCTGCCGCCACACTTCAAGGAGAATGATGTGGACCAACTGCTGGCCAAATTTGGCCAGGTGGTCTCTACGAGGATCCTGAGAGACACTCATGGCCATAGCAAGGGAGTCGGCTTCGCGAGAATGGAGTCCAGGGAGAAATGCGAGCAGATTATCCAAGTAAAACCTTTCGACGAGAAAAGTTCTAAGCGAATCGTAATTTAAGTATCTTGGGATTTTGAGTCCCTCAGTAGTTAACCTCTGGAAAAACGATACAATCCAAATGATTTATATCCTAATCGCCATACATTTCCAGAAATTTAAAATTGTTAGTGAAGTTAAGAGCTTTTCATACTGATTAGAATCTTTTATTTATTCATATATACATTTCTTACGTTTGTGATTGGTTATGGCAGGAGAAATTGTCTTGTCATGATTTTAGTAAACATAATTCTAGAATAGTGGAATTCAAATAAAGTGTTATTTTTACCTTCAAGCAGCCACTACAATTGCGATTTAATGTTAATTTAAGTAATAACTGACTCATAGATGGGCTTGGCATTAGCACATCATATTAAATAATTTATATGCAAAACATATATAGGCATTCCAGGTATCATGTATACAAATCTTTACATATTATTCATATACACATATTTAGCATTTTCTTATTTATTTCAATTGTTTAGTAATTTTAATGTTATTTAAGGCTTCCTTAAAACAATTCTTATTTTATAAAACACTTATTTTTATGTCACAACACTGATTTGTATTTTTTAATAGTATTATTCGAAACAAATGGTATACAGTTACATAAAATCGTGGAAATGCTTTTCAGATGTTCAATGGCAACCCTATTCCGGGTGCAAAAGAGCCTTTGCTAGTGAAATTTGCCGATGGTGGCAATAAGAAGAAGTCTTTGTATAACAAGCAAGATAACAATGGTAGAGCGTGGCGAGATAATACCGATTCGATCACGCAGGTAATAATGGTAATGAATTGTCATCTTACTAATACCAAATGCTACTGTTCCGCTGTTGTACGTTGCAAAATATAACACAGCAGAGCAGTAGGTAGATGTTGTGACCCCGTAGATCCTTAGTTACTAATACCGCTGTTTTAACACCCCTAACTCTCTAATACGGCCTTTACCCTAAGCATGAAGGGTTCTTAATTGCTGTGAAATACATAGTTTCGAAGTTTAGTAACATATTAATATACCTAACGATAAAATTTAAATCAATATCTTAGTCATTTTTCTACAGATATATGTTCTTGTCCTTAGTAAGGCATCCCTCATTGTGGCAGTTGATTCAAGTTCAAGAAAATATTTTCAAGAGTCAGTTTTTAATAAAATTTTAATTTGATTTTATATTAAAAAAATTGGAGTTCGGAAAAAATATTCGTATTGATGGTTGATATTGACTAATTGAGATTTGGACAATACCTCGTAAATTTTAACACGCTTCATCCAAACCTTACGTAGTAAATGTTGTGTTACTTGGTGAATTGGGTTCTCAGTAGGTAAAACTTTCAGGCGATGAGCGTCAGCGGAATGTACGCTGGCGGAGTCGGCGCCGCAGCTGGAGGAGAATGCGCCGGCGTCTACCGCGGCTCTGGCGTGTACGGGGTGGCCGCCTTCCACCCTCAGCTGCACCACCACCACGCCGCGCCGGCCGCCTGGCTCGCGCCCTACGCCGCCCTGATACCACCCGCCCATCCCCACCACGCCCCCCATCCGGCGCATCCCGCACACATACCGATTGATTCTGTGCCCAGCCAATATGTAAGTGCTGACGTAAGTTCCAATGCCGACGGTTTTTTTTACTAAGCTAAGGCAAGTATAACGTAGTATACGATAGTTATATGATCTTGTTATGGGAGTTTTAGTATTTTACTTAGGTATTGTCATCCATTTTTGTTAAGCCACTGCATAGGTAAGCGCTGATGGTTCTATAATTTCAAAATTATATCGACTCATTGAATTGTCCTCATCGCATTTGATAGGCTTTTGAGAATATATATAAGGCTTGCCTATACATACTTATGTCCGAACAGAATCATTTACTCATCTCTGTAATAATAGAGAGAAAGAATGAAAGACGGTAATAAGTGACGTCGTATAGATTTTGAAATTTCGTAGCATTAGTATCGCATCTCCCATTATCATCCTTTATTTTACTACTAGGCATTATAGGCAAGACAAAAGCCATTTCATAAAATCTAATGGTACTACCAAGCAAACCATCGAAGGATTATTAATAAATACAGAATATTTTCAAGTATCAATTGGTGTTAGAATGAATATTGGCAAATAGTCAAGTTAATTGGGACTCTTAGCTTAATTAACAAAACAGACGGCCTTAAAACAGAATGCGATAAAGCAAAGAGGAAGTTCAGTCAAAAGAAACAAACAGAAACGACTGAAATGTATTCTCTGTTTTCCAGGTAAACTGGGACAGCTTAAGGCCGGATAATGAGTTATACGTGAGTGTTAATCAATAGCCGTTACGATTCGCACCTAACATGGTCGCCCGTATCCAAACGCTTATGACAAATTACTTGCTGATCTCTGGCTTTCGCAATTAAACTCTTCAAATAAAATGAAAAATAGTAACTAGTCAAAATTCTAAAACAGCATAAAAGCACGCTTACTTAAAAAAAAACGCTGCCTATTGATGTAGTACTCGCATACTTGATATTGTAATGTCCGGAAAAACCATAAGTTTATCGCTTGCAGATGATGGAACAGTGGCAGTGATGGTATACATGAACATGTTTATTTTTCCTCAGTTGATGCATTCATAAATTATGTCACACATATTGTATACTTTTTAATCCCTCCCTTATCCAAGACACGCTAATTTCTGCATTTGAATTGCTAACAAAAATGTCCGTTTTAAGCCTTCACGTTACAGTCAAAACTTTTAGTGAAAAATAATTGTTTTGTTACACAATTAAAACAAAATATATTACAATTTGCATTTTAAAAGCAAATAAATAATTATTTTATAGTAACTTTAATCTCAAGTGACATAAAAGGACAATGTATGAAGGTGTAAATCTACAAGATGTCATTAATAGACTAATTTAAGTTTACAACTCGACATGTCATAGGTATGATGCATGCGATTGAATATACAAAATTTACTAATGTTCTTAAAATATTTAAAGTAATCTAGGTCAGATATAAAATTGTCAAAGATTGTAAAATTGTAAAAAATTGTAAAATTGTCAAGAAGTAAATTATAATTTTCTGTAATGAATAATACTAATTTGACGGCTGTAACAGGAAGGCCTGACTATACATGGACACTAGTTGTTTGTTTTGTTTACTGACCTGTTAATTTTTTTACATAATTGTGGCGTCACAAATCATATGAGCCTCACATTTGACATTATGTTGACCCTTTTTGGTATGTAATTTATGGATGATCCCGTAGTACAAGTACTGCTATCATGAATGCTAATAAATACTACTCGTTATTTCGTATTCGCGCAAAGAATGCATCGTCTGCACGCGACAATAGAGTAAGGGCGAGATTGCAATTATAGCTCGAGTTTGATGTTGCAGTACTTCGCGTCGCACCCGTATCAGTACTTCACGGGCCCGACTCCGCCCATCATCCAGATGCCGATGGAGAGCGAGCACGCGTCGACGGCGGCGTCCCCCGACGAGGCCTACCAGCCCTACCCGACCAAGTAGAGCGCGCCCTCCACATACAATCCATGCTGTTCACGAGCCAAATATCAAAGCAACTGTGACTTTTACGATGTTAATTTGTTTTAGTTTTAATTTGCGGCCGTTATAGACTTCATCGAAAGCTCCGCCCGCGACGCCTCGTCGCCGGTGTCTCTAAAGCCTAATTTTAACCTAAACTATCGCTTCGACTATTTATTTTCTCGACGAGCTTCGTCTTCGATCCTCTTAGCTTTACGCTGGACGTTCGATTCGCTGTGATGTTTTGATGAGGTCTTTTGACGGTTCGAGGAGAGGATTTGATGTATAGATATAGCTACAATTTTAAATGTGTTTTTACATTATAATTTTATTATTGTTTTATGAAAATTAAAATATAAGATTTTAGGCGCAGGTTTTGAACATGTTGACAAGATTATTTAAGATAGTTAGGTATTTATTTTAGCATAGTTTAATTTCATGATTGAATTTTAAAATTTAGTTCATTCCGCAAAAATGGAAATTATGTTTTTTTATTATTTTGATCAGTGTCATATAATATAAGATAGCTGGAATTTTTAACGCGTAATTACCATTGATACCGAAAGAAAATGTGCAATCCGGATTATTAAATTCTTGTATATGTTTATAGAAGTATCTAGGTATATTATAAAAATGTTTTTATGATTTCCTTTATAACAAAATAGGTTTTCCTGATCACGATTGATATGAATGCGTAAGCAATATCTGAAACGGTTGGTATAGAAAAGTAATCAGAAATGGTCATATCATGTAAAAGAACAAGTGTAATGTTTAGAAAAGACGTGTATAATGAGGTTGGAAAGGGATAGATACTCACGCGGTAAAACTATTGCGAAGATTTAAAATCTTCAATGAAATTAGGTATTTTTAAAATACAATAAAAAGAGAAACTCTTTGGTCTTGTTATAGTTAGACAACAGAACTTTACGAATTGGAAGATAGTCATAGTATAAGAAAGAAAGAGTCCCGAGACTGATTAAGTCTTCTGATAGTCGTTACGGATTGTTATATACGCTGATTTTATCCTAATTATGGGTATTTTTTCTTATACTATGGTAAAAATTTAACTAATACTACGACAGATAAAATTCGGTGTAGATATTTTTGACCACCTTGTGGGATTTCGGTCGTGAATAAGGTGTTATATATATGTATGTTCAAAATGCGTTTGGCATGGTGCTTTAGTCGTTTTTATTTGGAAAATGGTACTATACCGATAAACTATACAGTATTATCTACCTTACTTCATTCATACTGGTGCAGTCTTCCATAGATCGCGAATACCCAAGTGTAAAGCATTTCGTAGTCTCAGTAAGTAGATTCTTAGTAGGCTCTACGGAGTAACTAGGAAATAAAGTATTTGACCATCGTGTGCCTAACATTTTGACCGTTTGAGTCTTCTAAGAAATACGTCAGCCTAATATAATAACGGGTATTCGCGACATACTTCAGTGTTTGTGTACATGTAGTTAGTAGACAACATATTTTTCATATATCATATTCATTGTACGAAGCGATTTACAGCTTAACCGTTACAAGCTATCAATCTACGATGCGTGTGGATAATTTTAATAGCGATTTCGTTTACGCTATACATATACACTAATAATAATGGAAACGTCGTTGCCAAACCCAAGTACAGACTGAATTTATGTATACCGTAAATTTTCAAATAGTTATTTCTTGATCCAAGTTTTGATTCATTAACATTGTATCCCTTAACTTAGTAGTCCGTTGAATGTTTAAACGGCGGACCCGGACTGGCCGTACACGCCTTTCTCGCCAATCGGCTTCTAACTAGCTACATCGAGAAGTACATTACCGTTAACAAAACTTCCAAATAATATATTTCTTTAATTATATATCATTTTGAGTGGTGAAGGTTTAGTTTTTTTAATGATATAAATTGTAACAATTGTTTTTGAGAGCAACATTTAACTATCCCTTAAAATACTCGGTCACTACAATAGTTGTCAGTCCGGGCCTGTTAAATAGTAGCAATGCGAAGTGTACGACTTGCTAAGCCGGCCAAGAGCTGGCGACACGGCAACATTTAGCAATAAGCAGTTGTATGTAAAGTCTATTTATACATTTTACGAGTCTATACACATTTTTGTACGTTGGAACTCATGTTAAATACGTGAATGAGGTGATCCTTTTTTGAGAATCATGTACTGAATCAACTGTAGTTGTTATTTTTAGGCGGTCGGCACATTCCACTAGACACGAAACAAAAAATTATTACACGATTGATTTCCACATTATAAATTGTAACGGATTCGGAATCCAAGTGTGAACACCTTTTGGTGTAGATGAGCACGTTTTGTACCATCACGTAGGTTTTGGGTACACTTTATGACTTTATATAAAATTTGATATTTTTATATTGAATATATATAAATTATACATGGATATGTATACATGTATATACATTGTTGATGGGTACGAGTAAAAGCCTACTATATCGCAACTGTTTAATTCTATTTTGGCACGTCAAGAGTTTCATCAGAACCAAAGTATACAAATCATTAAAGTCAAGTAAGAAGTAGGAAAATATTTATACAACTCAGGGACTGAAGACTAGATAAATGTTTGATATATAACTGTATTTTAACTGACGTTTAAGCGACAACCTCTTTATTCAAAACCTGTGAACCGACTTTAAACGATACAGGAACTGAGATAGATAACTACAGGTTTTGAATGAATAAAGTAGAGTTTGAATGGATAAGTAGATCTGTATTGTGTTACTTCTTCTGTCAGGGATAGGCTCAACTATTTTTTGTAAACGAATTTGCTTTTCGTGTATAGTAGTGTAACTGAGTATATGTATATGTTTCTCCTAATGAACTGGCTGTAAATTCTTTAGAAATACTAACTTGAATGATTTTTTACTGAGAAAGGCGACTAATTTCATAATGTTATAGCTGACTGCCTGATAGTGCGATCACAATAATTTTCGACTATTTGCGATGACTACCGACCTAGGGCATTCGCGCGTAATAAAAATCGAGTAGTACATCTACATCAGTCACTACTTTAAGTCGAGCTTAACTGTAACATATGATGCTACAACTTCAAATACTGTACTACGTATTTAAACCGAGCATATAATATGTATATTAAACCGATCATTATAATAGATGACTCCATACAGGAAATACTGAAAATTGAATATTACACGCAAATGCTCCAAGTGAGTAGCCATCTTATCGGTTCGTGTAAACTCGCGTTACGAGGCTAATGAGAAGTGAGATTTTTGTTAGGTTAACGCACGAGCGAAACGGACTGAGTCATAATACTCCGAAGTTCAGAGTTACACCTTGTAGCTTCTGATCAGGCCAAATTTATTGAACTGACTAAAACCGCCTTACTTCTTGTGAAAATTTAACCACGAAGTGCAATGTGCCACAA
Source organism: Phocides pigmalion okeechobee (assembly GCA_018251015.1). Classification (NCBI taxonomy): domain Eukaryota; kingdom Metazoa; phylum Arthropoda; class Insecta; order Lepidoptera; family Hesperiidae; genus Phocides; species Phocides pigmalion. The sequence continues at coordinate 10,000 of DWON01010798.1, forward strand.
CGCGCGTGGTACTTAGTTAAGTAATTCGATCGTCTAGTGTTCGACGTACACTGTGGCTTCCTGTAAAAGCAGTCTTCCGATAGTTATTTCCGCTAAACTTTGCATTTAAAATTGATGTCAAAATGTTAAAAGCATTATTTTATTGTGTAAATGTCTAAATGTGATCCTAATCCCTAATGTTTCAGTCGTTAGCGGCTATAAAGTGTATGTAACCCATCCTATTCCGTGTCCATTAAGTAAGACTTAAGTACGTTTATTTCATTCCATAGTGCAAATCGATGTTCCGATAAAATTGTATAATGCAATAATCAGAGTAACTCGCACCAATTTATTTTAAGTAAATCATACATAGACACGATCTCGTAGCGTGTAAATCGTGACTAGAGAAACACCGTCAAAAGGAAAAATATTACAGCACGAAATTATTTTTCTAAGGCTTCCTTCAATATAAGCAATATAATTAATTTGATGGTAGTGCCTTTAGCTTCGTTTTTAAGTAATTGTCAGATGTGAATACAGTTTAAGCAGTTGCATGTGCTTTACACGATATT
>DWON01010799.1:0-10550 GCA_018251015.1 Phocides pigmalion okeechobee
AACGTACAGTGCAAGTAATTAATAATGAACGTACAGTGCAAGTAATTAATAATGAACGTACAGTGCAAGTAATTAATTTTTGTTTAGTTAATTTCGACTTTTATTAGCCTTTTTTAGTTATTTAGTTTTAAGGCATTTGATGTTATGTAAAGGTCTTCTAATAACTAGATAAATAAAAAAGATAAATGAATATTTACTTATTAATAATTACTTTGTTATGTTTAAACTGAACATTTATCATCCAAAGGGTAATACAAAAACATAATAGTAGCAGTAATACTAATTACCTAAGTATAGTACTAAGTGAGTTTAGGGAGGTTCTATCTCCGCTTATTACGATAGCATAACGAGCCATTTTCTGAAACGGTAGATTTCAATTAGAAAATAATTCAATTTTATTTTGAATTGACCCGAATAATACTGACAAAAGAAAACATGGACGATGAAAATTGTTATTTTTAATAATGTTTATTTATATATATATATATATATTTGAAAGTGTATTTTTAAACCAATATATTCCACATCACATTGATACCAATATGAGACGAATATCCCTTCGTCTACTGTGACGCCCGTTTTTTATACTTTTTCTCCGATTTTGAGCGTTTTTGGGAACGGGCTTAAAGTTAGCGCGCTTTCAGTGTGACAGAAACGACAGGGTTCCACTTTTAAAACCTTTCAGCTTTGGAGCTTCATTCGTTTTTCTTAAAGGTAACATCGGCTTTTTGAGAGCTTTCAAAACGATTCATAGGCCTTTACTTCGCTTCGAAAATCCGAAAATGTAATTTTGCAGTTTTTGAAAAATAATGTGAATGTTTGCAATGTGAAAATAATTAAACTACACAAATTTAAATATTAATTGGCACCTATCTCAATAAATTAATGTGGTGTAATGGAAACTGTATCCATAATTAATTTATCATAAATACTGATAACATTAGAATATCTATTTCATAATTAAAAGTAGATATTGAAAACTGAACAAATAAAATACAATGACAAATTTTCTCAATGTACATTACTGTAACTTGTATCAGTATTTTTCGTATCGAAACAGAACACATTCGCAACTTTGAAATACACTGGTTTATTTCCACCAAAGAAATATGTCGTCTTGAAGTTGTTTTGAGGGCTTCACGGCGGATCGCCGGACTTGCGCCTAGCGCTGGGAGCACACCAGACTACTCTCTTGTACATGCCAGATACTGTAAAATGTGTGCTTAATGAGACGGTGGCTTGCTTACTAGTTCCTCGCACATGCAAGATAATATAAATTGTGGTCGTTTAATGGTAATAGCATGTCTAAAGTAAGTAAACTGCATAACTGCATGTGCGACAGTAGATGTGGAAAGTTTAATACCGCATACAAAAGGTGAACAGATTCCAATGTATCCTCAGGGTGGCATTTACAGGCAAGTCCGCGTCATGTTTTGACATGCAAGTCTCGTCGCCATTTTTATGGCATGTGTGTTCTATGCCCAACAATGTTGACAATATAAACAAGATGAAAAACTATTACTTGAAAACGCCGGATAATATATATTTTATACCTATTGTTGTATGATAAGCTCTCCCAACCCTTTTGTGATGGACAGATAAGGATGGAATGGCATGAAATTTAAAAAATATCAAAGTGACCGAAACACTATCTACTACTTACGTGTTTGATGTGATCGAAAATGAGTTAATAATATTTTTGTTAAGTTACTGACTGACTTATTCATAAATTCGCGGAGATAATATCTTACTGTGTATAGGGTACGCACGATTAACTATTTTTAATTGTCGATATTTTCAACTAGTTGCTTGGCTCGTGGTCACGACTAAATTAGTTTTAAACTCTCTTTTTAAGTGTTCAATTTCTATTTTTTATTTTCACCTTGAACACTTATAACGAGGTAAGGACACTATTTTCATAGCTACATGTTATTACTTATAAAGACGTCTATTTTTAAAACACATTTTAAATGATTTACGCTTACTTGATTGAAATTTTATTTGTATTTCTTAGTGGCTTCAGATACACCACAAGTACGTCAGTTTTTAATGTTTCTAACTCGTTTATGTATTTAAAAATGTCAAAATAGAAATCTTTTACAAGTTAATAAAAATAATTAAAATTCTTACGTCCTAGTATAGACGAAATAAATATTATTTTTAAGCTCAATATAAAGCAAATTAGATAAAGATCGTAACAAAATTACCATATTAACCTACAATTCGTCACGCTCAAGCAAGCTCAGTACAGAACTGCGATTGGATCCTCTAAACCTATGAAGCCACAATAAACATTGTCCCTTGTCACATAAATACTCATGTGCTCCCAGCGGGCATGAATTACAAGCAATCGAACATAACCGACGACTGCACCCTTACAAATAAACATAACATCCAAAGGAAACACTCAAAAATGCCCTCGACAAAAGCCCCGTGAAATCTCGACCCACCTCATAAAACACGTGAAACAATATCTTGAATGTACCATACCGCGCAAAGTACCACCGACGCTCGCTACTTCCTTATTGTCAAGACGGTAAAACTCAAGTTCTTGTAAAACGAGTGCAACAGTAACGTGGCGAAGATTCGGCTTTTCCTGAGCTATAAAAGTATATTGTGCGTTTGTAAACGAAGGCGGCTGTTTGTCACCATTTGCATATATATTCCTGAGCTCCGTTAAGAAGGAACCGACCGGATCTGAGCCTATAAAGTAGGCATAGGCCTTTGCTCTTAATGCCAGGTAAATCTCGTCATCCTTGGATAGGTTTTATGATTTCATTTGTTTTCACTTTTTTTTTATCCACGCTTCTACGTGATGTAGATAGGAGACAGACACAAAATTAGCATATATCTCATAATTTAAATAATTTTCATTACATTAAATTTAATAATAAAAGAAAATTCACATATTTCTCTATTTCTGATTCAAAAAATCAAAATTTTCAATCAAATCTATTTGTAAGCCCACCACCGTACGTGATAATGGTGTCATAATCTTTAATCTTAATCTCAGTGACCGATCTGTCATTAGTAACTCAATTTGTTAATCTATTTATGAACATCATTTTGACGTTGTAATCGAGTCAAATGTCCTAACATGATCAAGTATTTTAAGGTATTATTGCTCTTTTAATATATTGCATTAAGATAGTTCATACTATGACACGTTACTGTACAACTGTTAATTAAAGCGATTAATCGTCGTAGAGTCAACTTGTCCTGATGATGCGATACCTTACGTAGCGACATACGTCCTGCATGACGGTAGCGGGTTGTTGCCAAGTAGTTTGTTAAACAAAACATAAACTTATCTATGTTTATGTTAGGTTCAATACTATGCATTGTATAATAAAAATTCTCAGAAAGGCTTAAAACTGTAACAGCTCATATTTAGTCAAGTTAAGTTTCATCGAGTACAATATCTCAATAAAATCAGTGCAGATAGTCCGTAAGATGTCTTAATCAAGACCCGCGGCTAAAGTGGGACTTATTTACAGCGGGAAAAAATCTCGAGAGGGTAGGAACTACAGTAGCGAGCTCTCGAAGATATTCATTTGGACTTATCCGTCGGAATGAATGGAATGGAACGAAATGAAAGCCGAGGTGCTCGCTGCAGGGGCGGATTTAAAATTTAGATAAAACATTGCTTAAATTATTGATTGTTGGAAAATAACGTTATAATATTAACTTCTTCTATTTTTGATGTATATTTTGCAGAACAGTTACAGTGAGATATATTACGCACATAATGTATTTTTTACCGGTTTCCCTGCATTTAAGCAGTCAGTCAGTCAGTATACATAAATAGTAATAATGCACATAATCTGATGTTGTTAGTTTTGCTGAGTTTTTGGTTAGTTTCGTTTTGTAAGATGTTATTGCTCTTTAAACAGAGGGATTTTATAATAAAAATATTCTAAATCCATGTGTTTTTCATTTCTTTGGATGATTTTTTCCTCTACGAAACGTCGTTGGATATTATTTATTAATCGAATGAATGTCACTAAACATCTATTGATATGTTGTAATCGGAGGGACTATCTAATATAAGGTAACCTGCACATTCTTTTTCAATTTCAACGTATTACAATAACAGCGGGTATTGAGTAATTAACATGATCTCTGCGTCACGACTATATACCTATATGAAGATTTGCCACTAATTTGCCTACCGAACTCCTAACTACATCCGACATTGCTTATCTTTGTCGCTTTATCAACACAAGCCCCGACGCAACGTATGATTCATTAACTATTTTTTATATATATGTACGAAAAGTTTTTATGGATACCAATCCCGCCCTGTTCACAAAAAGGCCTTGATACAAGTAAAGAGGGCGCTAGTACGCGACGCACGTCCGCCCGCGCCGGAGCCGGCCATACGCGAATTACATAAATAGGCGATAAATATACAAGCACTGAGCATTCTATGTTAATCATGCCGAATGGACCGCTCTAATGAAATGTTTTTTCACCCATGGTTTGAGCGATGCATACGCAAATCAAGAGATGATACGACGCTCTGCCGGGTAAGCCGTCACGCACACTGCGCCGATAGTTTGGTTTAGGCGCAAAATGTCAAATTCGCAAATTGTCTAATGGTACAATTCTAAATAACTTATATTGAGCTAAAAAATTGACATTGTGCAACTTTGAATTAAGGTTGAACTTTGAATTGGTCATATTATGAATTTCATATTGTGGTTTGAACGTTTTAACAACTCTGGACATTTTGTTAATCGGTCATTGATAATTGTACTGATAATTAGAGTTCGTCCATAAAATTCTTAAATGGGGTAAACTATACATACAGTTTCCACCATACAGTGGACTTCAATTAAAAGGCCACAGAATCATTTAAGTCACATAATTAGATGAATTTACTCTACTTCATAGTGCCTCTTTTGTGAATTGTGTGTTTATTTCATGCCTTTGTGTTTTGTGTATAATTGTATAAGATTTTATTTAAAATAGATGAACCAAGTGGATAAATAAAGTTATTAGTAAATAAAGGTACTATTAGGAAAGATATAGGTATTCTTCTTTCATGTGATCCTTTAAGTGAATATGTTTATTTGTATTTATTGTATAAGCATCGGATATTCAATATTACAGTTTGCTTCTCCTGAAATGTTCGATTTGTTTAAACAAATTGTTTTTGCAATATTCCGTATGTGTCATGCCTTAAAGTAATCCATTCCGAAAAACAAATGTAGTAAGGAACAAAGATATTTGTAGGCTAACGAGATCATTGCAATAATTTGCAAAAGTATATTGTGGACTTGTGTAGGGGATTGTGATACTAAACAGCTGTAATGGACGGCTCCGTCCAAATGGAACTCATGCCCTTTACTTGTACATTTTTTATACATAGATAGGTTTAATGCTTATTAATTAGAAGATTTAATACTGACATGTTTTGTATTAAGATCAAATTATATAAATAATGCCTTTACTGTAATAAATCAACGCTGAGATTTCCTGTGCCATGTTTCTCTTATATATACATATATATAGAAGAAAAGTGCACAAAATTACGAACTTAAAAAAATTGGCAATAAATAAGATATATGTTTAAAATTATACCTGAAACCCGCTGTAACGTAATAAGGCACACTGACCACGATAATAGTCATTTGAAATAGTGAAACACTAACTTATTTACTCTTCATATGAATATTATTATTATGGACGAGCATATACATACATATAGGATATTGTTTTATTTTTTATTCCTTACTTTTAATAAAATAATTTTTATTTTACAGTATCACTCATAAAAAAAAATAAGTTAAAGATTGTGTGGCCTACAGCTGCTAGACTTCAGACCATGTCATTACTCATTTATTACTAGAATCTTAATACGAATAACATTGTTTGGTAACTAATAATATTTATCAAAGTAACTTTACTACTATAAATACACATAGCATAATGTTGTAGGCATATTGGTAAAATATATTTTCCATCAAAATGACTAAAAAACACGCTACAAAAATTTTTGACATCTTTGATACAAGATCGTATTTTAAATTTGTTTTTTCAAGTAATATCTTTCATTATATGCGTAGGAAGGTACAACTTCACTATTTCCTCTTATCAATATTGCCATTGACGGCATAATTGTATAATTCCAAATACGAATACTTACCGAGTTTATTGCAGGCATACAACGGTGTAGCCTCTTGTGTTCAGTTCGATGAGGAGCAGCGGTACGTCTGCACCAGATATGCTCTTTACAGTCCAGTGACTCACGGCCGACCTATGTCTAATCATTGGTGAAGAGTTATGCAGATATCAGATGGAGCTTTTAACGTATAAAGTGTTTTTTATGTTGGACAAGAAGCAAATAAGCGTGCAGACCGTGTATTGTTAAATATAGTCTGTAACCCACGGTAGCTCCAATCCAAATGCGTTGGTATTCCTGAGGACTGAAATCGACTCGCTTGTAAGGGTAGCCGGCAACCAAACCTCCCCTACTGAATTTTTTACAAGTTAACTGTATGTAACTAGCTCTTTTTGACATTTTTAAAGTTTCGTAGTAAAATAACAACAAAAGTAAATCTCATCATTTCGTTATGTCTGTCTGTTCAAATCTGCTACATCAATCACTATATAAACGAATTTTAGAAGATAGATAGGTCCTGTGAACTAGTGAAATCACCTCAAATAAATTGATGAAAGATGGTACGACGAGGTAGAAACAGGTGTTGGTGGTGGTATTACTGCACGCGGACTTTATCGATTAGTAACACTGAAGTAATCTTAAAGTGTTAAAGGTGACGGTCACTATTTTTCATCAGATGGTCAGGCAGTCTTATCGCTAGGATAGGTTTAGAAAAAAAAATACTACATTTTAAATTTTAAACAACATCGAAAGAATTGCCAAAGTATGGCTTGCTTTAAAGAATGGCTCTATACCTTAATTTAAATAAAAGTCACTTCTATTTGTTGTATAGGGTAAAATCACCGGACGTGGATGTCATCAGCAGAGTGCGACTTTTCGACTGGAAAGTGGAAACATTGCAGTCGAACTGTCGTGGGCACGACAACGCTCCATTGCGAGCGTGTTACGTTGAACACAAAATAAACCAGTAGGTAGTCATCAATCTAGTACCTAAAGTCTACTGTTAAAATTCCGGTAATTCATACTTCAAGCGTAAGTTAGCGGAATTTTCAAATCCCTTGTATGCACCTCTAATATTTCGAAATTACGTAAAAATAGAATTGAGTATCACTTACTTTAAAAGTTAAGGAAAATTTCTTAAAATACTTGCGTGTCTATTCATTTACAAAGTTCTCAAAGTTCAGCGTGTTAGACTAAGATCTAACCCGTTCAGGCTCTTTCGTAAAGAAAGATGCCTAGACCACTGACCAATGAATGTAACTTTACATTTTAATATGTAATAAGTATTCATTATTAACGATTTTGAACTGCCGATATTTTGAACCAGTTGCGTAACTCGTGGTCCCGGCTAAACTGCTCAGTTAGTCGTTCAGCCACCCAGGCAGTTAAAATTAAATATTATTTGAATCCCAGAAATTCGGAATTTCGGAGTTTCCGAAAAAAATTCGGGATCATTAATAACAAAGCAAACAAGAAAGTTTGTTTTAACTTAAAATGAATACAAACTTACATTGATTTATTTATTTATATGTATAAAACTATGTATGTATGTAATTATAGTTATGTGATGGTATGACTTTGACGTGTCTTACGCTTCGAAAATCCATGGGCCTTCCTCAAAATAATATTTATTTATTATCCCAAAGTAAATTGAACCTAAAAGGCATTAATCAGTAAGGGCTGATATGAATTTTTATTAAACTGGCGATTGGTATCGGGAGGGGAGTGCTAAGTTATGGAATAGAGAGGCAGAAGTGACGTTTCCAGTCACTGCGTTGTCATTGAGAGGTAATGGATAGAATGCGTTGGGGGTACGTTTGTTTGTGAATTGAAAAGGAAATCGCTCGCGTGACAGTATATTGGCACGTGTAAAAAGCAAGAATCAATATTTATGGATTAAAGTAAAAAAAAGTAAAAATAAAGTTTAAAGTAAAAATATAAATTCATTTTCACAATTGCGATTATGTTTCAATTACATATAACTAAATATAAATTGAAAAATATATATATATTAGGTGTTTACATACATTAAAAAGAATCTTAGTAAAATAGTCAGTTCAACTTTGAGCATCCTTTTGACTAAGGCAGACTTGAAGAAAAAGGCCGGCAATATTCGGAACGTGTCTGTAAGATATAAATTTCCTCTTTCTAATGTGCAAGTAGGTGCCTGACCACATATTTTTTAATTCTTACCTACACTTATACGAGTATGTCAGCTGTAACCTTCTTACGTACGTTATCTGGTCGTGCTTTTATTAAATTTATTCTCTCAAGATTTATGTTAGATTATAATTCTTTACTCCCTTTAAATCAGATGACAATAAGACTCAATAACTAAAAACAAATCTATTAGGTATTCTATAGTTTATAAGCTAGCAAGCTGTGCATTCCGCAATTGTTTACGTCATCTTTTAATCTCCCGAGCGAAACATGCAATTATTTCATTGCGCGCAGACGGACGCTAATTGGAGATTGGAGATTATATCTCTTTGCACGCTGTGCGCCGAATCATTTAAAAAATTAACGTGCAGTCATTTTGTAATGTGTAACTTTACAATACCTACCTTTTATTTTGATACAAAAGTAGTAAATGGGTACAGTCCACCTTTTATATAAGGAGAGCAGCAACCGATCGCGCGTGCAACCTGACGTTAAGTCATCGCTACAGGTAAGACACATCAAGCATTCCTAGATATTCCTAGATAGGACTCTAATCCTGTTTGAGATTAAATATCTGAAAAATAATTGCTTTTATTAGATACGTGTATGTACTTTTATATACGACTACACCAGAAGGTGGACAATGTTTTTGAGTGTATGTTTTTTCAATTTCTTTGCTACGTACTTAGCGACTAGAGGAATTTTACCATAGACTATAAAATATTATTCGTCTTCTGAGGTAGTCAGTTAAATATATAAAAGGCGCTTATGTTAAGAAATCGACGCCAATAATGCAAAGATAATCAGTAAGATTGTAGATATAGGTACCTTGATTAGCTTTGTTGTATAAACATTATTCTATAATTGTCCATTCATATTTTATATCTGACAAGAAATTAAGTGATCACAGATTCTTTCTGGAAACAGCATCTGTATAACGCTCATCGATTTCATTACATGCGTTATGACACCTTTAATATTTCAACACCGTTGTTAATATTAGAACTGTGTGATAGGTTTCTTGTTTCTTTAGCAAGTAGGTGTAACAAATAAAAGCAAGAGACGTAATGTATGTGCATCAGAATGAAGGTATAATTAGTTGGGGAATTTAAAAAGCGTCTAGTAAGATTTTATAGTATTTTCAATTTATTTATTGGATTTATTGAATAGTTGGAAAAGTCACAATAAAATAGAGGAAGTACCACTTCCACCCTTGCAATTCGCTATGAAACAACTCTTGTTCTTCATCTGGAAAGGTGAGATTGCCAGATATAATGTCAGTTGAGCCCGCGATCTTATTTTTCACGAGTGACGATGTGTCTATTTATAGGCTCTAATAGGGACTATGCCTTGTTATAGATTGGATGTAGACGCTCATGAGTTCCAGGGGCCACTAAAAATCAGTTACCCGATATTTTAATTCATTATAAGGTACATAAGTCCGCCTATTGTGTACTAAGTTATGAAATTTTGTAAATGTTAGTCTCCTATTTCATGGTACGCAATAAAGTATATTCTATTCTATTCTACATAAACGTAATAAATGTTAAAGATACACACTACATTCTAAACGCAAAAACGGTAATGCAACGCAGCATAATGTAATGATGGACACAACAATGCAAACACTGCATTATGTGCATGCACTCCCGTCGTAATTATGCAATAATCCGTATTTTTTCGCATTACTGGCTCAACATCTTGGACCGCTGCGTGCCGGAAGGAAGCGCGCATAAGTCTCGCTACGAGGGGCTCGCTTCCGGTTCCGACACGCGACCTTGTCAATAAAACCTTAGGGGGCTACTAGTGGGAAAAATCTCAGCCCATCCAGTTAATGATGAACCAAAAAAGATTGCCAGCAAAATACGAAATAATGTAACAAAAATATTGATGCCACTTTTTTAACCTTAAGCATTTTCGTTCTATGACAACTTGATATGAGCGGGTTGGCTATAAAATAGAGCACTCACGCGCTTAGTAATTCGTATTCATGAATGTAATATCAATAATAATGATTGATTTGTTTGCAAATAACTAGAAAGCAATATTTTCAATGCCTCGAGTCTTGTGAGCATGTATTATCATTGTTTTCATTAATTTCATATTCTTCAGTATTGTAATTAGTACTTACGGGCTTCAGTAAAGTAAATAAATAATCTTTGCTTGCGTATCTTGCAGTCGAGGCGTTGGGGTCCCTGTAGCGCGGGACCAGAATAGCGCTACGGTATCTCCTGCCTGTCGTAAGAGGCGACTAAAAGGAGGA